>QQSS02152179.1:0-33885 GCA_003687565.2 Craspedacusta sowerbii | reverse complement strand
TCCTGACCTGCTCGTCAGGCTCAAGCTCAAGCTGCCTCAAATGTTAGGCCACGAATTTCCGAGAGGGTCCCAATGCTTCAGGATAGTGCTTCTGTGATTTAGGATTTTTTTAGTCAGGAGCTGTAGTATGTGGGAAATGCCTTCAAAAATGTTTAACCTGTACAAATAGCCTGAGCTGCCTTAGCTGTGTCCCACCGAGATCGAACGCGGCTTGTGACTGTCCTACGAACGGCTTCATCAGTTTAGGAGTTTGCTATTTATGCCATTACTCCTGCCTAACTTGTCTTGACTCTTTGTTTTGCTCAAGCTGCCAGCCCTTCAGAGACTTCATTTCTGGCAAGTGTATCTGTACAAACAACTACTACGACGCAGGGAGCCCTGCCTGCTTGCCGTTCGTCTGTGCAACCAACTGTCAGACATGTGTCTCCTAGCAATGCGCAGTCTGCTCCACAGGCTTTATCCTGAACAATCTTAAGTGTGAGTGTCAAAGCGGCTTTTTGTAATTAGGTAATGCATGCTTGAAATGCAACTCTGACTGCAAGACATGCAAGGGCAGTGTTAGCATGTGCGAAACCTGCATCACAAACCTCCATGCAATTACTATCACCGGAAGCTGCAAATGCATTCCGGGTACTTTTGAATCTGGAAAAATCTGTGGGTTTTGTGGAAACGGGTGTCTGATCTGCACATCGGCTGTGAACTGCTTGTCCTGCCAATCACAAAAGAGCCTTTTCAGAGGAAACTGCTTAAATGTCTGCTAGCTGAACGAGTATTACTAAGAGACCGTGAAAAGATGTCTTCCAAGCTGCCTACCTGACATGCAGATTAACTTATCGAATTACGGCTGTGAACCTCAATCAGCCCTCCAAAACTTCAAGAGACCCTTCGTGTATAAAGTGGAGGTCATGAAGAAGAGCAAGGATAAGCCAAGCACTTACCTGAACATCTCATTCAGCAGGCCAGCCAACGTCCTGTAGCCTGTCAAGTCTGCATTCCTGCTTGAGGTAGATGGTTAGTCAACACCTTTCACAGTCCAGTCGCAGACATCCAAATTTATAATCCTCAAAGTCACTCCGAATAGATCGATCGGCCTGCCTGTCTTCAGGACCACCCTCCTCTCCAAGGCCTTCGTCAGAGCAGATTTACAGGCAGACTGGCTCATTCAAAATCGAGTGAGCCAGGCGCAGGACACTGAACTCCTCGCCTAACAGGATTTCCCATCTTATTTTCTTTACTCAGATATCGCCTAGATCGTGTCTTATCTGCCATTGGCCTTCTCCTTCGTCATTCTCTCTCGATCGTTTCTTATTGTGTAGAATTATCAAATTTGTGTACTGCTGGTAAGAGCTGCAGGGAATCGACTACCCTCCGACGTCAACCTTCTCAACTATCACCCCCTCAATTCCATGGGATACTCTGATCGCAAAGAAATTTTTGCACTTCTGCTTTGGCTTTCGCAAATCGCCAGTCTCGGATGCCTACAGCTGCTAGGAAGCCTCTTCCTTACGAACAAACTGCTCTTGAAGCGACTAAGGTATTTTTCCTTCAACATGGTCTTCTACTATTGTTACGTGTCAATAATGCCATCGCTTACGTACTTCCTGAACGGGACAATCTCAGTGTTGAGCTATCTAAATCTTGTTCTTATTGGCAGCTCGATGGCTGTGTTGCTGGTCGTTAGCTGTCTCTACACACACTAACTGTTCGGTGTATTCATGGACATACAACTTGATGCTTTTATCTATGCGATTAGGTGCATAAGGCATTTTATATTTCCATTTATCTTGCTGCTCCCGTCCAGCAGTTCGCTGACTCTGGCGCTAGTCGCCAATGTATTCTTCTTTTTCCTACTTTTCATGCGGAAAGGACGCATCCTGAATTCAATGGTGGAGGCTCTGCACACTGCGCTTTTACTGGTAGTTAACTCAGGAATCTTACTCATGGCGGGTCCCACGGGATCTTGGCTTAAGGATTATTTCTTTATTTTAGGGAAACTACTCTTGTTTTTGGTAGTTTTAAGTATGTGCCTTGGAGTCCCTGAGGTGCTTTGGAGAGGCTGGCAAGAGTGCGTTTAGCTGAGTCGATTCCGTTAGGAAACAGACCGAGAGAGGGAAATGTTGGAGGAACTGAAGGAGATGAGTAAGCGCATAAGGCAAGAATAGGCGGTCAGGCTTAATTAGATTTAAACATGAATTTTATACTAATTTGCACAATTGAAGGTCGTCACCACCTGCTCAGCCTGTCCTCGGAGTTTGAGCCGCTATCCGAACTGCCACCGCAGTTTTGCGCTTTGGCCAGTGCAGTTGACAAAATAACAGCGTAAATCACATTGGCTACTCGAGGGGTGACGATTCCCTTACGAGTCTAATAAATCGCATTAAACACAAAATATCTCTGCCTGGCGATGTTCAATATGAGCGTTCCTCAGTGGCCACAGTAGGAGGCGATGTGGCTGTACGTTAATGTGAACATTTCTCCTAAAAAGGGGGTGCTAATCTACCAGACTGCGCAGAACTACACTGACTACGGGAATGACGCCCTGCCCATCCTCACTGATTATCAGGATAGACTGGGAATTTCGGCTGGCTATGTGGGGCCTATAAACCTCGCCGCAATTTATAATCGTTAGATGGCAATCAAGCACAATTATTAGATCCGAGTGTACGAGCTTGACTCGGTGATCGACAAGTCCAAGTACTCCGAGGCACTGAGCAAGTGCGGGACGGTCAAGGGCCGCCTCCAGTTCAGATCCAAGTGGGCCTTTGCGGCACTGGCAATTCTGCTTAACATTTTCTTGTGATAAGATATTATGAAAAAATTTGTTGGCGGAAACTGGAAGTCCAACAACACTTTGGAGGCCTCCAAGGCCCTCACGCATATGCTTAACTCCCTGGCATTCAAAAATGTTTAAGTTGTGGTGTCGCCTCCCTTCCTGCATATTCCGATTGTCCAATAGCACCTTCACAAGCATATCAAAATCGCTGCCCAGAACTGCTCCCATCAAGGGTTCGGCGCCTTCACTGGATAAATCAGCTCTCTTCACTTGAAAGACGCAGGAGTTTAGTGGGTAATTTTAGGGCACTCTGAGCGTAGGACTATCTTCGCGGAGTCCGATAAATTCATATCAGACAAAGTCGCTGTCGCATTAAAAAATGGGCTGTCTGTTATTGCGTGTTTCGGGGAAACACTTGACTAAAGAACTAATTAAAAGACCTTTGAGGTGCTTCAGAGGCAATTAGATGCGTTAATTCCCGCTGTGGGAACCAACTGGAGCAAAGTTGTCTTCGCATATGAACCAGTTTGGGCCATCGGAACTGGCAAAACTGCCTCCTGCGCCCAAGTTGAATAAGTGCACAAATGGATCAGGTAGTATCTTTCTGCTAAAGGAGAATAGTCTCGACAGTGCAGAATTATATACGGTGGAAGCGTCACATAAAGCAACTGCAAATAGCTGCAGGCTGTGGCGAACGTGGACGGGTTTTTGGTCGGAGGAGCCTCCCTGAAATAATCTTTTAAAGTGATTGTGGAGAGCTGCGACCATGCTTGAATTTAATAATCACTCTTGGAGCTTGCCAGACCTCCAGACGCCCTTGAACTCCTGGTTGAGAACCTGGAGTATCCCTTCTCCCTCGCGTAGTCCGTTTTTCCAATTGCCCTTAAACATGTTTTAACCTATATAGTACTCTCCTTAACCATGCTTCTTGTTTTTTTGGTACTTTCCTACGTAGAGTTAGTCCTTGTTCACCCAGAAATAACTCCCTTACCCGTCCATCATGCCCTACTTCCATCCTCCCTCGTAATAGTTCCCACTCTTATTCCTCAAAGTCCCAGTGCCATCGAACTTGTCGTTCAAAAACCCACCTTCATAAGTGGTGAGGTTCGGCAAACTCAGTCTCCCACGGCCATTCTTCTTCCCTCCTTGAAAAAATCCAGTATATTAAAAAACCCCTTATTTTTTTTAGTGGCCGTTACCGTGAGGAAGTCCATTAACCCATTCTCCCTCGTAGAGATAGTCCTTTCCTACGAATTTGCCCCTCCCTGTAACTTTTCCGTTTTCCATATCACCTTGATAGTAACTCCCATCACTAAAGATGAACCTAGTACGTCCGTTAGGCTTGCCAAGAGCATAAAATCCTTAAAGAAAATTTTGATTGTCATAGTAAAATTTTCCTCTGCCATGAAACTGTTTCAAGTCGTTAAGCTATCCATAATATGAGCCCTTTCCTTCTATATGAACCAAAAAGCTATTCAACTTCTACTAATCAATCTCGGTCTCGAAAGGGCCGAGCTAGGATAGTACGTTCTAAACTGTCTGGCTGAGAGGGGGTAGCACTTGCAATGATTTTTCCTTCAATTAGATGTCGATGTGGTCTAACGATACTACTGTCTCTTGCAATCTCAAGGGCAAGTAGGCGGGAGTGGCATCGTTGTTGCCGTCATCTTGTCTTATCTATTGCTTAGGAATCTAAATGAAATGGCAGCATGTCACCTAGTTACCCATTCAAATTTACAAGGCTAGTTAAGCCGGTTGAGAGCCCGTTATTCAAGCTCGTTTAGCTCAGTCGGTAGAGCGCTCGGCTGTTAACCGAAAGGTCGGTGGTTCAAACCCACCAATGAGCGTTTTTCACTCAAATTAAATACAATCGGACGACAGTGGGTCCAACTCTAATAACACATCCGAGCCCTACGACTCTTCCATCCTGATTGACGTTTCGAATCGATACGTCTCCTCCGGCTTAATGAGCAGCTTCGCTTCCTGTTCCTCCAGACTAATTTCTTTTTTCTCGACAGGTTTTTCCGGGCTGTCATTGCTGATGATTACGATAGTCCTTGGCGATTTCGGATTTTGTATTTTTACAGATGAGAATTTGCTTTACAAAAGTCCGAAGAGTATTCTAAACATGGAGGAATGAATAGCTTCCATCGAGCGAACTGCCTTAACTGCTTTGACAGGCAATACCTCTTCAAGCTGTTTTAATTGAGTGTCGAACTAAGTCTAAACATGATTCAAAAATGACTATAGCACCTGTGAAAAAGCGATTCTTGTAGACATGAGCAGCTAATAAATCTAGAGGAGTCGCCTTGAGAGCTGCACCGATTCACTCCCCAAACGCAGACATTCTTGCCGAATCAGATTGCGCGAAGTTAGTTCACTTGGACTACAGTTCACAAGAACTCTCTTGAAAGAGCTCAAAACGTTAGAAAATTCCTAATGCTGCGTGGAAAAAGTTGTAAATTTTTGCATGAAGACTCAAAATCAAATCAACTAACGTTCCAGGAGTTTGACTATTTCCCTTGGTCGAAGGCGCTTTTCTGGCTGCAACTCCAAGCACCCTTTCAACACTTTCTTTAGAGTCAAGTCGATTTAGATTCCGCTGTAGCACTCCTCCTACAAAAAGCTATCCAGATTTTTTAAAAAGCAAATTTGCTTCTTCACTATCCGATCGAACTTGCGTCCTTATACTGCGAACGCTCCTTTCGCCGTCACGTTCTTACCGCATGGCTTGGTGATTACTGTTGGGTAGTTCATCCACAAGGGGATCCCATGTAAAATTTCCAGAAGGACACAACCGAGACTCCAGACATCGATAACCCAAGGATGCTGATATTGATCAATGAGCTTGACGAGTTCCGGAGAGTGAGTTTTTCCGTTTTCCTTCTGAATGAAGGAGAGCAGCTCCGGACTCATGTATTAAGGTGTGGCCATGGAAAACTAATCGAGATGCTTGCCCTAAAAGATAAAGCATGAGCCATAGTCGATTAGCTTACAGTCTATTTGCTAACCTTTCCGTATATTAACCAGGATGTTTTCTGTCTTGAGGTCGGAATGCACGATGCTGTTCTAGCAGAGCAGTTCCAGCGCCTGACTTACTTGCCATAGTATCCGCTTCAGCACCTGATTGTTGCTCCTTAATCTTTTCATTAAAGGCTTGTAGCGTGCTTTATAGAGATCCAAGTTAACGTGCTAAGTTTCAGTTAATTCCCATAAAGATTTGCCGAGACTAGGACCACCTCTCTAATAAATTATCCAGGTGTCCTGGAGATTTATTTAATAGGAGATCATGCGGGATATCGAAGCCATTCCCGGATGACCCGAAAACTGCCGCTTTGGATGGCCTCCCAGCTAAAAGAAATAAGTACCGAACCAGATCTATTTCTTATGAGTTTATTGCTAATTGGAAGTTAAGATCTGTTTTATGGCGAACTGCTTGCCGCTGCGATTGTGGACGCCTAGCCAAACAGCTGCGAAGCCCCCCTGGCCGAGGAGTCTCACCTTTTAAAATCCTGCCGGAAACCTATTCCCATATAATTTTTTTTCTTCCTCACCGAGTTCTTCCTCAAGCTCCTCCTAGTTCTTGGGGGAAGGGATGTTAGTTTTGGTTTTGCAGAAGCCATTGGTGGAATCAAGGTCGAGAGGACTGATAATTCTCCGCAACTTGTCTTGCTCTTTGCGCCGGATTGTATCTTTGCAAAAAATCTACTTATTCTCCTTTTTTTCCTAGCTAAGGTTTTTGAGGCGCTCCTTGGCTTGGTTTTTATTGCTGGAGAAAAATCTGTTAGCTTTGGACCTTGCTTCCTATTTTTATTTCTAGCGAGCGCGAGTTGGCGTCGGATAATTGCAAGGACTGTAAACTTTGAAATGTTTAAGATAAGAGTAAATTTTGTCCTATCGCTTGCGCTTGAGATGCAGCAAAGGTTAGTCGAAGGGAGACTTTTTCTTGTCGAGGGACTGGTTCTGCTTGGCTTTGGCTGGAGATTCTTTTTAGGAATTAATTTTGCGCTTGGGGTCTTTGGAGCGCTGCCTTGTTTGGGGTCTTTGAGGCTGTCGAGTTATGGTATCCAAGAGGGCGTCTGGAGACCTCTCTGAGCATTTGAAGTGCATTTAACAACTAGATTAGTAAGCGTGAATTATAATACATATGGGCTATAGGAGAGTGGCATCGCACGCAGAACATTTGGATCACGGCCTGCAATTACGGAAAGTGACTGCCCAAGTCAGTGTGCTTATGACCCAGGCCGATTTGAGTCCCATGCTTTCTTCTTTTATCAAACGACTTTTGATGCGTCTCTAAAATATCAAAGACGGGCCGATTCCCATCCTTGTACGAAATTCGGTTTTTCTACTCAAGCGGAAGGTCGAGCGGCTTCCATAATAAAAATAGGCTTATTAAATTGTCAGACACCTGTTCGTGGCAATGGTGGACAAATAGCTGGAATCGTGGGAGGACGGCCATCAGATGTTGAGTCCGATCGTTCGACTAATCAACCGGCTGTTTTAGTTGCACCACTAGGACGTGCTGGAGATAGATTGATTACTCTTAATTTTATTATCATGTCTTCTCTCCAAACCATCGATCGGCTGATTCGCCTAATTTCTGACAACTCCTCCTAAGCCTTCGATGCTCTCAAACGGCTTTCGACACTAGCCATAGCAGACCGCAAATAATTTTCAATGTACGCCAAAAAAGTAGCTCCTCTCCTTTAGCCCTTCCTCAACGAGTTTTAAGTATTCTCAGTAACAAGGCGTCCATAGTTCTCTCATCTCTTACTCTCCTCAGCAGTCTGCTCGGTCAGTCGTCCCGCGAAATCGAGACAGTGGTCAGACTAAGATTACTGCCTAATGTGGTCAAATACATCGGCCACAAGGAAGGGTTAGTGAGAAAAACAGCTCACAACGTGTTCTTGGTCAGTCTAAAGACCTTCAAGAACTTAGACCAAATTTTGCAGCTGTATTTATCGCAAGGGCTGAGCCACCCTTAATCGCACATCCGGCAGAAAGTCTCAAACTCCTTGCAATCTTTACTAATCACGGAGGTCAAACAGCTCAATTACTTATCGGAGGACTTCAAGCGAGTGATCGATAAACTTCTTGGAATGTGGGAGCTGGACGATTAACCCAGCGTAAAACGTGCAGTCTAGCAATGCCTCAACACCATCTGCAAGAGCTCAGGTATCAAAAACACTGTCAAGACTCTGACTAAGTCTGCTCTCCTCAAGCTTCAGACCTATTTCTACAGGCAGAGAGAAATAGGAAATTTGCCTGCTGATACCTGTATTTAGGATTAATAAGCAGAGAGGCAATTCTTTAATCGAGCCAATGCCAAGCCAGTGCCTCCAGAGCCACCCAAAATCCAGCCTGCTCATAAATAGGCAGCGTAGTAACCCTAGGCAAACTCAGGGCAAATTAAGGTCAGTCTCGAGCTCATCGTCAATTAGAGAGATTGGAAAGTCAGACTGTAAACCATCTAGAAGGTGGCTTAAAGAATCAACAAAGAAAAAAACAAGCCCTAATTCCTTGTCCTTGCAAGATTGATTTTCCCCCTGCTGCTCGGACTCATTTCTGACAATAACTTCAAGGTTTCACTTCTCGCTGTCAGAATCATTTAGGTCATCCTCTAAAATAAACAATCAAGAGTGTTGGCTTAGACCTATCTGCCAATGTTCATTGAAAAGCTCGCTGACAATAAACTGAGTGTGAGGCAAGCTGTCTTTCGTATTCTGAAGTCCGATTATATGAGGCAGAACAAAGCACAATACATGTAAAAACTGCTGACCACACTTTCCAAAACTGACAATCAGAGTCTGAAGGAGGAAGTCCTAACATTGCTGTCCCAAATATTCGCCTAAGAAGCGATCCAGACCGATTTGATTCTTACAGTTCTCAAGGAAGTGATTGTGTTATTGTAAGACCCGAACACTAAAATAAAGATTCGAGCCCTGGATTGCATAACTGCAATATCTTCTAAGTCTTAGCAAGCCTACTAAACTACCCGCAAGTTCCTGTAGCCACGAATCAGCAAGGTTTATTTCTAGATGTTCTTGGAAAAGAGCAAGCAATTCTCCAAAGGGAAATAATTCAAGGAGGAAGAAAGAAAAGCCTCGTCTTCGGTCGGTGTACTTAGTCGATATTATAGCAAAGATGCAACTAGGGAAAAGCCAGTCAACTACGCCTCAGAAATTGAGCTCAAAAGTTAAGCTAGCAAACGTCGTCCTGAGGATTTAATTTTGCCTAAAATCAACAAAGGACTCAAAAAGCCGCCTGGTTCTTTTTTAAGGAAAAAAGACGTTTTGACAGACACTTCAGCCTCTGAGGCCGGTTTGACTAGAAAACACATTTCTAGCAAACAATCAGACACTCCATAACATTTTAAAAGCAGACTAAAAAAAAGTGACTTCGCTGACTTCAGGTCTGAGAACAACGAATCCTTCCACACCGTATCCATGGCGCCCTTCTAAAACCCCGAAAATTAAGTCAGGAAAATTTTAGTCTAGCTAAAGAGCTAAGACTGGCAGAGAAACCTGTAGGCTTTGCAAGTTATGAAAAGACTGCTCACTAATCACACTAGTGTATTCAATTCTGCTAACGTAAAATCCATATCGCACGAACTGTGCAACCTGGCGGAGAGCCTGAGGTCAAACCTTGCTAAGAACTCCCTGATGACCATCTCTTTGCTAGGAAACAACCTCCGTAGGATGATGGACACCGAGGTCTAGATGATGATGGGCAGACTCCTGCGCAGATCTATGGATGCTAACAATTTTATCTGCTAATAAGTTCGCAAAGCTCTAATCACTCTAAGCGAGAACTGTTCGGAACAGAATGTTATAGGAGTCCTTAGCAGCTTTTATAACAGTCGCAGTCAGGCCATCAAATTGAGCATTGTTCAGATTATGGCTGCGATTGCCTCCAATCCTCGGTACATCCCTAAGGAAGGCTAGCGCATCATCCGCATCCTGAACTCCTTCCTGAACGAGGGTTCTTCCTAGATCCGAATTCAGACAAGACAGATTCTCGCCTAGCTGATAAGCAAGGGCCACCAGGACCTGCTGAAACGCTTCCTGGATTAGTAGAACTACAGGAAACTTTCTCTCTTTTAGACCAAAAAATAAATAGTCAGCAAGCCTGATCCCCCGCTCACCAAATAGCCTAATAAGTCAGTTGATTCTCTCTTTAAGTCTAGCGAATTAATAATTGAGTCTCCTGTCTCTTCCAAACATGATCTGAAAATTAAAAAAGCCACCATGCCTAACGAGCTCAACGAGCTGGATGACTGTTGTGCTAAAATGCTTGATCCCATCTCCAAAAATAGGCTTCAAGGGCTTAAATAAGGCATATAGCTGGCTGCTAAATACAAATAGTTCGTCTTTTACCACAGGAGCTTCCTCAAATTTTTTGACTCGGTCAACAAAATGCAGGCTGACCCCAACGGGCAGGTGCAAAGAGCAGCCTCCTAGGCAATGATGATGCTCGTCAGCTAGTCCTCAAAATAAATTTGCCAAACCTACTCTAATGTCATCCTTAGCGACTTAGTAGGCATGTTGCACCGCTAAGGTGCGGACTAGATTTTCTAATTGTTCATAAACAAGAGCGGAGTCCCAAGTGTCGGCCAGTACCTCCTCAATGCTCTGGGCTTCGCGATTCCTAAGCTAAAAAATTTAATTCTGCTGAAGATTGAGAAACACTTCGATAAACTGATGCAGAAGAACGGATTCAAGAAGGGACTGCTGACAGTGTTGGACAAGCTCTGCGATTAAATAAAGCCGTAGATAATGATTGGCCTGAGGGGAGTCATCCTAAAGCTGTAATAAAGCCTAGGTGAGGAGGCTTTCAAAGGCCGTCGATAAAGTTTACGCAAATTGCTTTGAAATACTGATAAAGATAATTAAGTAATAATGGTCGCATTCATCATCTCCTCACCACTTTCCCAAAACCGGCGTTTTGTTTGGGGGGCGGTTATATTTTAGGCTGCACCTTAGAAGGAGTTGGCTTACTTTCCACCTTCTTCGGTATGTCATGCTTTACACCCGATGAGCCAACGTATTTACTGCCTATTTGTGAAGGCGTTATTCCTTTAGGCTTGTTGACTATATTGGCACATCTCGGGATATGTCGCTCTGCGACATCAGGGGCGTATTTCCTTCCGCAGTATTGGCAATCAATGTAATGATCATAGTTGCCTTTGACCATCGGAATGCTCCTAATATCGCCACCTTCCTTCTAGATCTTTTTGATAGCACGCATGTTCTTCATGGCTGCCACGAACTACTCGTGCTGAATTTTCCAGAGCGGGTCCTTGCCGCCCTTGCCTTTATCGTTCTTCTTCGAGGGTTGGGGAGGGGGAGGAATGGTTTTTTCCTATTTCTTTGTTTATCCTTTGCAAATCTTTTAATGTTTTGCTACTCGATCTTCTGCGAAGTTCCTTCCGCACATTCTGCAGGAGACCAGCCTGATGTCGTCTCCCTTATCCTAATACATTGCTTTCGATAAGTCGTAGCCTTTGGAAGGTACCTTGATCTAAGGCTCTTTTTTCTCTTAGACCTTTGGCGGAGCCCTTTTGAAAGTACTTGGGTCTTTCATGCAGAGCTTTTGGTGCTTGGCCAAGCTCTCCGGCTTAAACTTTCTCCCGCAATACTAGCATTCCATTAAGGCCTAATTGCGGTAATTATTGTTAGACTCCTCATTGAAGGCGTCCAGCTCCTTTTGATTCATTTTCCCTTTCCCGTTGAGCATGTCCATGAAGCCTGCAGGTGGCTTGGGACAGGGCCTGCGTTAGCGAGGAGCCTTATGAAGCTGCTAATTTTCCCACTTTTTTTAACAAGCCTTTATGTGAATTCCAAGACTGGTGGTGCCGTATCTGGTAATGAAAAATACTATCTTCCACAGATGTAACAGACAAGTGCCCTTGGCCTATTCGATCCGAACATTAATTAATTAATCAAACAGTCTGCATTTCAATAAATCTATCTGAATTTCTTCGACCTTTCATCTTTTTGTAGCAGAGCCAGGCTACAATTGCCAGAGCAGGGACAGCCAGCCACTTCCAGTAGCTGAAAGTACTGGACTTGATCTTTCCTATTTTGAGAACATCCTGCTAAAATCTGAAACTTTGTTCTCCATAAAATACGTTTACCACACTAACAATGTAATATTTTCTACTGGCCTCTAGGTTAAAGATTTTGCTCAAATCTACTTATTCAACTCCTTTAAAAGTCGAGTTTTCTGCTGTAAGCTTGATTCTTAGCTGGCTGCTGTAATTCCCCAGGGTGCAAGTCTTGTAGTTGTGTGCCTATATCTTCTTTTGGAAATAATTTATTTAAATTTAGACTTTTGTAGGTTTCTTGCCCTTGACAACCACCTAGGGTAGTTCCAAAATATGTTTTCCGTTTTTTTAAAGTAGCTTTCCTGGGCTTTAAACGAAAACGTTTTTGTAGGGGTCACCGACTTAACTGTCTGTTAATACTGCTCGTATCAAGAAATGGTTAACTTAGTCAGCCTCGACTCTCAGGAAAACCTTTCCGTTTTGCCAGCTGTATCTGAACCCATCCTACCAGATCTCCAGCTATTTCGACTTCTCTTTGAGTTTTTAGAAGGAATCTGACTAGAACACTCTTAGCTATTGCTCACAGAACCTGCCCTCAACGATCAAATGTTTGTTAACAGGTACTTCAAGCATCTAAAATACGATTCCTTTTTAATCAGTTTCCCACAGGAAGAAATCTTACAGCGAAATAAAATTAATATTTTTGTCGGCCACTGTAATACTGAATTCAAGCTAAGGGACTCCGCTCGAAATACAAATTAGAGCGGGTTTTTTATAGGGCATTAAAGTAACTGTCAGCAGTCCCGAAGTAGCACTGAATACCTCCTTTTTGACCAGAGAAGAGAGGTCATTATCCTTGAGATCGTAGAGGTTGTAGTTGAATTAAACCAGCTTGTTAGCGCTTATTGCAATTGTTCGCTCTTCTAAGCTCTATTGTAGTACAAGGCACTCGGAGTTGGACCCTGACTCAAATGACAATCTTAGAGACTCTCCATGAACTAAGGCCATGCCATGCTCCGCATACTAAACGATCTAAACAACCGAATCGTCAATAGCTGTGATATTGACAACAGCCCCAGAGGACTACTTCTAATTTGACTTTCCTGATTTCAACTTAAGGAGGTGGGTCCTATTGGATGCTCTATATTTCTTGGTGATCTGCTAATTTGGGGTAGCGAGCAGGATTTAGACGTATCCCAACTTGACTCTGCACATGATTCCTTTGAAGCTATTCTCCTTGTTGAAAAAGAGGTTGGACTGGCCTTGTTTGAGGGATAATTTTAGTTTGAACTACTCGATTGGCAGTGACATATCCTTTATGAAGGGTAGTACTCCTACGATCGAGTTTGGGAACGCCTCCACTTTGACGATCAGCACTTCATTCTTGCCCAGCTTTATGATCGGCTTTTCTACTTCAAACGCGTTTAGGCCGGTTGAATTTTAATGCAGAATTTATTGAGCCTTATCCCAGCTGCAGGCCAAGTACTTTGTAGAGGCCATTGAGTTGCGTTAGTGCACGACCAGCAGTCCCACTTAGTCAAGTCCATTGGCTGCAAACACAAAGAAATGAGTGCTTTAGTTCTGGAGGAAGGACTTATAGCTGTACATTCCTAACCTAAGGTTGGAGTAGCTGGCGTCTTTGAGCTCGACTTGCACGCTGATGTCGATGAACTGGCTGACCTAGGTGCTGCAACTGACCATCCAAGCTCCTGCCATATCCAACTTTACCGGCTTAATATATCCGAAATATGTGTTATCAGGCTTATTGACAATACAGAAAGCAGGCCTCGACTTTTCGTGCATGTTAATTTACAATAGCTAGCTCCTAGTATTTGTAGCTTTATAAGTGAATAACTGGAATGACTTGGCTTCGAGAGAAAACCTTCTAACAGGGAGTTGTATGGCAGTTGAAGAAATTTAGAGCATGAATTAGCAAATTTTTCCATTTGTACAATGCAGTACAAATTCAGGCGACTTTGAGCTAATTACTCCGACGAAAGGCACCGCTGGAACAGCCAGATACCTTTGTGTTTCAAAAGAGATTTCAACGGAGTTTGTAATAGCCAGCACATCCAAATATAATTTGAGCTACTTGTTTTAATTCTTGAGCTTGAGGAAATAGGTTCGAGTTCCATTGAGGGTTATCATCTGAGTCACTGTCTACATAACCATCATCCTGTCCGAAAACCGCTGTACCAAAATAGCGTTTTTTGAAATATCGCCTGATATGATGGCTATGATCTAGCAGACTTTATTGCAAGCACCTGAACCCAGCTTATTGGGCTCGAAAGCCAGGTTGTGCCGGGTTGAGCCTACAACCTTATTATTTGAATCGAGGAGTTGCATCGATGATGTCGGAAGATTCTAGTTTTGAGACATGGAGAACTGATACTGATATTCGGGGGATAGCAGGAACTTATAGCATACAGACTCATATTTTTTGGAGGATGATAATTGGATTTGGGTGTCAGTGAGCCCCTGCCGACAGCTCTAGGAGTTTCTTTTGACTTCGATATAGAATTAGGTGTTTTACTCGCTGATGTCCTGCTTCACGAAAGAGAGTGAGTAGACGCCCTTTTAGGAGAGTAAGAGAGCCTCCTGCAGTAAGGATTATGTTTCGTTGTTGGGCTTTTTGTATTTGATGACCAAGGAGCCTCTTACAACGGAGACGACCAGCAGCTGTCCTTCGACCTAGTTATCATAGGTGAGTGTCTTTTTGAAAGTTCCGGCACTCATAAAATAGTGCTACAAATGTTATCCGATTTTTCCTTAATCCTAGAATTTTGAAGGATCTGGCAAGTTGCTGCTGTTATTGCTGCTGTTGTTACTGCTATTTTGATCTTTGACTTGTTTTCTTCTTACGCCTATCATACTATTTTCATGTCCCATGACTCTCAAGTAGAAATTGCCCATCGAACAATTCTGAACGGAAATTGCATTTTATTGCTTCAACTTCTACTTCCTAGCCAAATCGGGAGTGCACCCCCCTGAAACAGAGATTTTGCCGACGTAAAGGAAGGCGAAGAATTACACTTCAGAGGTGGTCTTATCTTTTATGTGGAAAATGAGCTATTATTATTCCTAAATGTACATCTATATCGACTAATCCTCGTGAACAAGGATCTCCTTGTCCTTCCTTGAAACTAGCAAATTAAGGTGGGCTTAGTGTTCCACGTCGAATTAGAGGGTGCAGTTAAGGATCGGGTCGCCTTTGGCCACGGGCTTGCCTTTGCAGTTTTTCTAGTTTAGGGTTATGTCCACCAATTTTTTGTTTTATGAGACGTTAATCACGTCGATAATCTGAGAACGACAGCGATCTGAGCAGATGCTCAATTCAATTTTAATGTCCTTCTTGGAGTGGAGCCATATGGAGACCACTCCCTCTGGGTCGTCCCTGTTTTCGTATTTGTAAACGAAGGAGGGTGAACTTGCGAGTGTGGTGTAGTGCTCGTTCTAGAGCAAAGTGAGCTGGTTGGACTTTGTGAAGGTTACACTCAGCTTGACAGAACATTAGTTCGTATAACATTTTGTCTCGACTTTGAGGATTTTGGCTGCTTTAAGGTCGCTCTATTTGAGTAAAAAGAGATCGCTCCTCGGCTAGTGTCGTTTCAAGAAAAGTTAGTTTTTATTACCGGTCAGCAGTGAGGCCTCGACCTATCCGTTGTAGGTATGTGCCGAGATAAGAACACCGTCCTAGATGTTTTTCAACTAAATTTAGTGGATGAGCTGCTAGCCCTTCAACATGAGTTCATGACCGATAAAATCTTTCTAGATGTAAACGAAGGCCTTGTCGCTCTTGACGATTACCCTGCGGACTGTGGGCATTATTATGCAGTTTGTCCCTAGAACTGTTATTTTAATTGACTATGAGTTTTTTATTTAGTTTTTGCTGTATCGGATTCCTACCACGGATTCATCGATAGGGGTGGCGGGCTTTGACTTTGACAAGTTGTATTGGTTGGGACTGGAAGGAAATTACTGTCCGTTGGAGGAGAGGATTAGCAGCTTCCTATGCAATTTATTCGAGAAGGGGTAAATAATAAATTAGAAGACGAGCTCATCGACCTCCAAGTCTTCCTTCTTCAAGGTGTATTACAAGTTTTTGGCGAAAGTCTCCTGGAAAGTCAGTTCAGAAGTTTATACTAGGTTGGTAGGCTGCAGGTATAAAGCCACGAACTCGATTGAGCATTAATTTGTGCAGAGGACCACGAGATTCACATCATTCTTTTCTTTCAGAATGTTTGAAGGGACATTGCAGATTATTTCAAGGCTGTCGACGCACTAGTACAGGAGGGTTCCTACCTAATCCATGAAAGAGACTGCACCAGAAAATAGCAAATTCTAATCCCGACCTTGCAAAATGAAGGTTAGTGGAAGGGTTGCCTTATTGTCTAATTAGAGCTTGTATGTCTATCTTTTGTTAGGAGTCTGTGTGGAATTCCAGACCTGGCCAATTTTGATACTGAACGATACGTGTAACAAGATTGCTAATATCATAATAAACAAGTCACTCTGATTTCTTTAACTCGGAGAAGAAGGGATGCTTCAAGCACTGCTCAGCTGAGGGACGCTTGGTGGGGTCGTACTTGAGCAGCTTCTCTAAAAGGTCGATTCCTTCCTAGCCCAGTGTAGGAAGTAGCTAGTTCATGGGGCATTTATTCCATCTCGGAAATGTGGTTTTATAGTTCTTATGCTTTGAAACACCTGGCCAGTCGCTTTCTTTGGGAGTTCCTAAGGTCTTGAAAATTTTAAAGAGTTGGTCGATCTAGCTGTCCCCTGGGAAAAAAGGTTTCTTGATCAGCATCTCGTAAAAAATGCAGCCGATAGACCACATGTCCACAGCAGTCGTATAGCGCTGCGCTCCTAAGAGTATTTCAGGAGCTCGATACCACAATGTGACTACTTAGTGAGTATAAGAGCGTAGTGGGAGACTATAGGTCCTAGCCAAACCGAAGTCAGCTATCTTTACAAATAGTTCATTGGAGACCAAAATATTCTGTGGTTTGAGGTCTCGATGAATAGCCCTGTTCTAGTGGCAGTACGCTACTCCTTACAGCAATTGCAGCATCACTCTTTTGGCCTAGTTTATTGTTAAAGGGCCACCCCTCTTCTCCATAAATTTCTTCAGGTCGTAATCGACAAACTCGAAGACCAGGCTGAGCCGGTTCTAAGTATGCACGATGTCGACCAGGCTGACCACGTTCGGATGTTCAAGATCCTTTAACAATGATATTTAACGGATGGCTGTTGAGGGTACTCCCTATTCTTCGTGCTAGAGCCTTATATTTTTGATAGCGACTGGCCGAGAGTTCTGCTTGTCCATGGCCTTATAGACAACGCCATAGGTCCCTTCACCAACCTTATCAAGCTTGAGGTATCTGTCGAGCTAATAGTCACACATAAATCAATAACGGTCAAATATTAATTCCAATCCTATGGCAATACTATTATAAAGCAGCAATGGTATGCCCTATATCCTCGGCAGAGAGCTTTGAGGCAGTCTATAGCCTCCTAAGTTCTTAAGGCATTCTACTTCTCCGATTTTTCTAAAATAGAAATTGGGATTTGATGGCCTATAAATGATCCCTCTGTTTCTCAATTGAGCGATTATGGCTTTCAATGAATTCCTTGGAAATTGAAAAAGTTGAAATTGGGCCTTTGGAGCTCTTTAAAGAAATTTCCTAGGAAGACTCTAAAGTAGTTTTAGGTAGTGTTTAGCCGTGAGTTCCCATACTTTCTGGCCTTTTGCTTTGCTGTTTAAGTAGTTTGTAACGGATAATCAGTTAGTCCATGTATAAAATCAGAAGGGGATAGATGAGAAATATCTCTAATTCCACTGCTCGAATTAATTCATCCTCCGCTCGTCGATATTGGAAGTAGTAACGAAGGACAACACCGAGTCGTTGAAGCGCTGCGTTTTCCCGCTCGAATTATTCTCACTCTGCTTCTAAAATATACTTTTGAAAGTCTAAAAAGTTATTAATTCCTCCTCTATAACCAGGCCTTCATTGAGCCATTCTTAGATATCCTTCATGTCGAACTACTCCATCAACACTTTCACAATGCTGCGCTTTTAAATATGCCCTGAATGGTCCGAGGCCCCTCCGAAAGCCAGCCAGGCGTTAGTGTACTACGACTACAGCTAGTTTTATTAATTCTCCTTAAAAATTTTTTATTTAGCTTCAAGGATAACGTCGACGCAGTCAAAAAAGCCTAAGCTCCTCTTCTGCTTTTTTTGGGCTATAGCATCAATTTCCTTTCTTATTTGAGCCGTTAGTTGGTAGCCCATTTGCCCCATCAAGTCGTCCACTTCAAAAACTGAAATATACCCTGTTTTTCCTACATCAATTTTTGCCCATGATTAGACTATGGCAGCCTGGTCTTTGGGGTCTAAGGCTGTCTGCCCTACTGCCACCCTCAAGTTTTTTTATTCTACTTTCTTTGAAAACCTTTTGGACTGCTTGCGTAAGGAGGTATTAGATCCAAATTACATTTAATTATCAAATAAGCATATCATGAGTATTTTAGCTGCAGGTCAATGACTTTGGATGAGGTCTTTCTTGGCATGCTTTATCAAAACTTTTTTGAGTGATTTGAGGACTTCCTCTGAAAGTTCAGATTTCATTTGATTGGCAAGGACTAGCACTATATTAAATTAATTTAATCTAATTCTATTTTTAAAAGAATCCATGATTCGCTGGTTTCGGACATATATTTTTCGGTCTGAGTTTGCCTTTGAATTATCAAATAACTGCATCAAATGCTTCAGGCTGGTCCTAACTAGGCACTTTTTCATTTTAAGGGCTACATTGAAGATGATTGTGGTTGCCAGATGACGGCTATCCTCATGAGCCTGCGCCCTGATGCATTAATAAAATCTGGATAATATATCCTGCTTCTTATTAAAAATATATTTTTCTAATAGGCTGAGGCCCTTTTTGCTGTTTTGCAGATGGTGAGTCAACAGAGCCTGAGTATTTTGAACAAATTTTTTGAATGCGAGCCTCTTCCTATTTGAAAAAATGAACCTAACTTTTAATTAAAAGCAGATGGCCTAAGGATCCACATATATACATATCTTCATAAACGGCTGCAACAATCGAAAACGAAATACGAGAACAAGCTCTTGGAGCAAGGAAGGCCATGTCTCATCTGCCATTAAATTATGTTATAACGAAATATTAACGGAATGTTCGACAATAAGTAAAACACCGACAACAACACTCGCTTCTTCCGCAATACACCTCATCGTCTTAAGCATCTCCCTTCTCTCTAGCCCAAAAAGGGACCCTGGACCGAGCAGGAGGACGCACTGGTCATCCAAATGGTCGAAACCTATGGCCCACACCGTTGGACTTTCATTTCTCAGTTTCTGCCAGGGAGAGTAGGAAAACAATGCAGGTAGCGCTGGCATAATCATCTCAACCCTCATATTAAGAAAGGCAGTTGGACTTAAAACTAGGAATGGCTCCTTTATCTGTACCACTACGGTATCGGCAACAAGTGGGCTTAGATTGCAAAATATTTATAAGGTCGAACTGACAACTCCATAAAGAACCACTGGAACTCGGCAATGAAACGTAAAATTATAGAGTTTAGGGAGAGGCTGGGGAGGCACAAGGCTTAGTTTAACAAAAATGGAGTTTCTTATCTCAATTATCTGCACTCCCATTAAAAAAGGATACTCGAAACCATACTCCTTAATAAGAAGTACGAACATTAGATGTCGGTCAGCGAGGGCACTCCCCAAGAGGAGCATATTTAAGAGGAATCCTATGAGGCTGAAGTCGAGGATTAATTTGAGTGCCATCAGATCTAATAGACGCATGTAAGGCATTGCACGCTAAGCATGTCGCGAAGCAAAATCGAACTGCCTAGTCCCGACCGCGAGTTCGAAGTGGTTGGGTTTTAGGCCTACCTTAGATAATTCAATAATTGAATGGATTTATTTGATGCTATCCGAAAGGCAGGCCAAGAGCACCTTATCAGCCACTACTAAACCCTGGAAGACCAAGTTCTAAAGGATAGGTTTAAGGAGCAGCTCAAGTCAATCGACTTTTAAACTGTCAACCACCTTTACGCCAAAGTCTACAAATCCAAAAAGTAGGAATAAAAAATACAACTTTTACCGTGGACTGAGAAGATGACTTTGTAGGATCTTGTTGGCTGCAGAGAATAGCTAGAGTAAATCGGCAAAGCTTCTATAAAAAAGGGTGAGGTCTGCATCTGTACCTTGGCAGGAGGCCAGGGCAGTCGACTTGGCTTTTAGTTTCCTAAAGGCCTTTATGACCCTAAATTATTATCAGGAAAAACGATATTCCACTACTTCTCAGACCATCTTAAGGCCTTGACTAATTTAATAAAGGGCGAACAAAAATATGAAGACGTGGAGCTGCTAACTCCCTGGACGATAATGACAAACGACCAGACCCAGCAACTGGTCATTGACTTTTTCGCCAAGCATAACTATTTTGGGATCAATAAAAATTCTATCATATTTTTCCCTCAGCAAGTTTTTCCAGCTGTCGATTATTAAGGAAAAATTATAATAGATGATAAAGCACATATCTTCTTGAACCCCAACGGCAATGGTGGAATCTACTCAAGTCTGCAGCGCACTGGTACTCTGCAATAACTCGAAAATAGAAAGATCAAGTATGTTTATATGTTGGGCGTAGATAATATATTGGTCCGTCACGCCGACCCAGCCACGCTTGGATATCACATAAAGAAGAATCTGACTTGCACTATCCGATGCCTCAAGAAAACTAACCCAGCCTAGAAGGTGGGAGTAGTAGTATCAAAAAACGGTCGACCTTCGATCGTGGAGTACAGCTAAATGCCTAAATAGCTCTGCTAGCTTAAGAATTAAAAGGGTTAATTAGTATACAACTCTGCTTATCCCGGCTTCTTCGTCATGAACCTTTAGTTTATTAAGAAAATTACTAGAGACGCTTAGAGTGTTTAGAAATTGAACTCAATGTATCACATCGCCTAAAAGAAAATACCCTTTTTTGATGGCCTAAAAGTAATCAAACCATAAAAAAATAGTGGCATAAAATTCGAACTTTTTATTTTCGATGCCTTCTAGTTCCTTGATACACTAGGAATCATTTAATTTATTCGCTAGGAATAATTCGCACCCATTAAAAACCCTAGCGGATAGGACAGTCCAGAGAGCGCAAGGCATCTTACCAGTGCTCTCCACAGAAAATGGCTTGAAAAGGCAGGTCTTGAATTTTAGGGTGAAGTTGACGGCAAGACGAATTTAGTTGAAGTGGACAACATCCTCAGCTACAATGGAGAGGGTCTTGAAAAGCATGTTGAGAAATATAAAGGGAAGAAGCTAGGTTTGCCGTTTATATTAGCGAGAGCTTGATCATTAATTTATTGCGTCATCAATTATGGATGAAAAATCGAGAACAGATGCCTCCGACTCCAAGCGAAAATTTTCTTACTGGGAAGAACTTACTGCAGCTCAAGGAGAGCAGTTCTTCGGGAATTACTAACTCCAAGAGTTCAAAGTTTCGAGAGGATTTATTCCAACTGAAGGTAGTTTAGTCAAGTTGTTCTATACAAAATTCTAGCCAAAACACATTTTAGCCTCCATAGCAATCATTCACGGAGTAGGCTAAGGCCATGAGAGCTACATGAACTTGGCGAGTGGATTTGCGCAGTATGGTTTTATGGTCCATACTATAGATTTCAGAGGATTTGGCTATTCAGGAGGCTACAGAGGAAACTATTGCTTTGAGTCATTCAATAAAGACATTTAAGCATTAATAAACTGCTGCAAGCGCAGTGTTCCTCTGTTTCTCTATGCGCATGGGATTGGAGCTTGCCTTGCAATTAGTCTTTTGTCACTGAACCCATGTCTGCCCATCGCAGGTGTGGTAATAGCCAGCTTGTTAACATCACTGTAGGTTTACCAAGGTTCACTGATAAAAACAATGCTCTTAGGAATGACAGGTATTTTTGAAGACCTTTTAATATCAACAAAAGTAAATCCGACCAGTCTAACAAAGGATAATAATAAGATCGATTTCACTCCTTCAAGTCACTTAATCACCATCAAAATGCTTCGATAATTGGAAAAGCACAGGGAATTTCTGGAATAAAATAGTCATCTTTTCAGCTACCCCATTTTCATGATGCATGGGAAGAAGGATCAAGTCAGCCTTCCTCAGACCACTCTTTCTCTGTTTAAGTCGATCTCTAGTAAGTAGAAAAGCATCTGCATCTTCTAAAACGGCTACCATTAGCTTCACAATGATATTGAGCTGAAGCCACTGACTGATAAGGTTGTCGAATGGATAAATTCAAAATTAAAAAAGAGTGTTCCTTTGGGCGTACTGCCTAAACTGAAAACTTCTATCGCAGTTTCCAGAAAAAAGAAGCGTTACTGGTTAGGACTGGTCTGCATCGCTCTTTGGCTGATCTTTCGAAACAAAATTTGCTTAAAATGAGTTTTAAATTAATACCTTTATTATTTATTTTAGGAATGTAATTTATTATTTAGGTAAAACCATTCTAGATTGAGAACAGCTATGAGGGGCTGGCAGATTCAATTATGTCCGATATAAATTAGCAAGGTCTGAAATGGCTTTCATTTAAAATTTAGCCTGTTGCATTCGGATTTAAAAAAATTTTACTTAAGGGCATTCTGTAGGAAGGTAAAAATGTTGATGATATAATTGGAAGAATCATGGAAAAGTTTGAGGAAATAGTCCAAAGTGTAGATTATGTAGTCTGCAATTTTAAAATTTGAATATTTATCAAACTTATTGGTCTGAATCTGATAATAATAAGAGATTATTGCATATTAATTGAATTTTCAGAAGATCAGCTGAAGTATTCAAGAGTTTTTATATAAAATTATCATTTACTTATGCATTTATTATTTATAGTCAATAGTAATCATGTGCAGTTACCTGCTTTGAGTTAAAGTGCCTTATTAGATTATCCCTTCCTTGGATTCTCGCCATGCAAACATTTCCGATTTTATCGCTTTTCTTCCACCTGAAGCCCTCGAAGCATTCTTTAAAAAGGCGAGCTTGCTCATGGTCTACCATATTAACAAATGCATAGCCAAAATTATTTTTTGTCCTCGAGTCAATAGGTACATACAAGAAATCGTATTTGTTTTAAAATCTCTCATTTATTAACGAAGAAAGCTCAGTCATGTCCATCCGATTAGGAATGTTTCTTAGCATTAATGTAGTCTTGCTTTAAGGAATTTCGGCTTTTGACCGATCAGAATCTGACCCTATTGAGACATCGATTGCAAGACTGACTGAATTTTGCAAGATAGTCCGCTATCGTTGACTAAATTTTTTCTGGAGAGCGGGGTTTCTTATAGTTTGCACATAATTATGAAGCGATTCTAAAACATCAAACCTTAAAATTACTGAATTCTGTGCTTTTTCAATGACGAAGATGGAACCAAAATTTTAAAACAGTTTGCAAACTTCAGAAGTTCTGTAATCGCCCTGAATCCAGATAAACTCAGTGGCTGTTGAAATTTACTACTACATTTACAGTGAAAAGAGAACTATCTTGAAGTTTTCCCAAAGGCTTTTAAAAAGCTTTTAACTTTCGGTAAGACTCCAGAGTTGGACTGTGAGTTAGTTTCCTTGGATAAGAAATTTGAAAATGGGAGATCTAATTCCGATGAATCTCAAGATGCATTGGATGAATTCTTCTCTTGCTTTGATTTTGATTTTCCTAGAAGACACCTGAGCCTTGATTGGCTAGAAGACTTTGGGCTCAGGGGGGAATCGGGCTAAAAGTTAATAGTAGTGCCAGTCATTTTAGTCTTCGTTCATAAATTTTGTTTATGGTGAAATAACTAAGGTGACCTTGATTTATATTAATTTTGAGGAATCACCAGCTCGGCTTATACTCGAACCTCCAATTGCCAATCAAAGCCCTGCATTTCTCGATTATTTCAACGGTTTTCTCCAATTTATCCCAAAACCAGTCGTCATAATCCTGCCAATAGTATTTACCACATGGCAATTTTTACTACGCCTCATACTAATCTTTGCTAGCTAACAGCTTTAGGCACAGTTCACGGAGTACATTAAGCTTATCCAAACTCACTTAAAAGGAGCCTCTTTAATCTTCCCCGTAAATCACATTCTTAACAAACCAGTTGTGAATCGGATTAGCCTTGCGCCAATATCCGACCTAAATGGAAATCTCCATGTGATCGAAATCAATCATTTTATCGTTGGAATCAGCCAAGCCAATTAATTTGGCCACGATTTCTTTATTGTTTTAATTGAGGTAACGCTTGGCGTGCAGGTACATGTCTAATCCCATTTTTTTTTATTATCTTCGATAAATTGGCTAATTAAAGCTGAAATGATTTCAAATCTAAACTGCAGACCGTACAACTCCCCCATGCTTCTCTTGTTCCTACCAATGGTTACCAGTCTGTTTAGAGTTATATTCATTTATAATCCAAAATTAACCAGTGATAATGCACCTTTATTCGATGGAAATCATCAATCTATCTTTTTGTGAACAGCCAGGCTTTTATGTCGATATCTGAATCGTTTATCGATAAAAAATCAGGATCATTTGTAAACATAATAATAAATCATTATTTTAATTTGTAAACTTTGGCTATTACCTCAACTATATCATTCGCATAATAAATGCTGAAAGCAAAAGTTGGTTATTTGAAAGCATAATATAGACCTGTCCATAACGTTTTAAAAGGGTTATTATCCGATCTTGCTTATACAGTACCAAATCCGTAGGTATTTATCCTCATTTAGACGCTGTTAGCAATTGTTGTACAGGAAACATAAGATTTTTGTATATTTTTCCTTACAAAAATATGCTCCCCTTCACATCTGTAGCCAATACCTGTTTATCCGACATAATTAAAAATTGAGCCTTTTTAAGTCACTCCGATCATCAAAGCCTTTGACGGAGAGTAGACAAAGTTGAATTTGAAGATGTAAATCCTGTCCTTTTATAATGATGAACATTGGCTAATCGATTGCCATAAATTTATATTAATTCTTTGATAACGATTTTAACCAGCCATTACAAAAAGGTCAGCCCAAATATTGTTAAAGCAAACGTTCTAAATCTATAAAAGGGCACTCTATATCAGATCGTGGGCTATCACTCTAGCGATTGAAAACATGATCAAATACATGAATAATGTTATTATAACTGAAAATTAAAGACTAGATTAGGCTTAAATATGATGTCAGTTAAGTTTTCAATTGATGTAAATCAGTATCAACCGATATTGATAGAGATTCGTATTCGTCTGATTGGTGTTTACTTGTTTTAACTACATTTATCTAAATGTCTGCTGGAGTGGTATGAATAGGAACTATAATTTTATAAAATATGCTCTTAAAGCACAATTTATTAAATTCCTATGTTTATTAGCTAATGATCCTCCTAATTTGATCTTTTATCAGAATTAATAAAAATCAACAATGCCCTTCCAGATCTAAAGCACTTTATCTGAGAAGTTAGGGATTGCCTAAGATCAAATCAAGCTTGTCCTCTCTACACTTTTGATTGTACTTCCAGGTTCTTTTCTAATCCAACTAATCAAAGGAAAAATAGCCAAGTCTTTATTCTCAAACCTGGTAAGCATCGGGACTCTCTACTATATTTTCAATTGGACAATGATCATCCCTTTTGCCTACTCGGCTGCAATCTACATCCTCATGCTACTTTTTAAAGAAAGAAGTTACAAAATCATCATCGGCTTCTCCATTATCGCACTCTCCATCACTCACATAACAAGAATGTATAACAATTACGGTGGCTACGACATTGATTAGTCTGTTCTGGTCATGATTTATGTCTGTAAGTTCACTTATCTGGGCTACAATCTAAAAGACGGGAAAGCAAGTAAAGAATAATTGACATAAGAGCAATTTGCAAATAGGTTAGAATAGGTCCCTTCAATATACAGCTACATCACATACATTTTATTCCTGCCATGCTGCATTCTTGGTCCAGTTTTTCAGATGCAAGAGCTATAAAAATATTTGTAAAGCAAAGGCCATTTTATTTCTATCCCTAAGTTAGAATGCATCAAGGAAGGGGTGAAACTCTTAGCGTCATGGGTAATTCTTACAACTGCCTATGTTTTTTTGTATATTAAACATTTTAATTTAGACTACTACACTTCTGAAATGGATTAGGACTCCTTGCTTAATTTCTTTTTGAAGACACTGTTTATTATCACTTTTTTGAGGCTAAAATATCATTCAATTTGGAAATTATCCGAAGCTTGCGTTACTTTTTCAGGTTTTAATTACAGGCAATAAAAATAAGTTTGTTCTTTTGAATCGATTCACTGTAACTTTTTGTCGAGCTAATTAGCAATTTCGGGAAAATAAAGCATCGATAATTGGAACATAGGTTGTCAAAGGTGGCTAAAAAACGTTATTTACTTGAGGATTTACTCAATGAAATAATTGAAGTAATCTAAGAAAAAGCAGTAGACTGCAGGACTAATTGTTCTTATGTTCAGCGCCCTTTGGCATGGATTTTATTTAGGGTACTTTATTAGCTTCTTCCTTTGGAGTATTTTTATTTTTGTTTGTAAAGACATTTTTAAATTCAAAGAATCTCACCCAAGCTTGTATGCATTCTATCAAAAAACAGGACTTATTGGAAAAGCATTACTGTTTGTTATAAGCAGATTCACATTTAGTTATGTGGGAGTTTACTTTCAACTGCTTTCAGCTGAAATGTCTTTCAAGATAATAAAAAAGTCCTTTTTAATTCCTTAGGCTGTAATGATGATAATTTACATCTTGATCAAAATTACTGCAAAAAAAAAGACAAAAATTAATTGAATCAATCATTTTATTAATTAATTATGAAAGTCAAAAACGATTTCTTTTCATTTGTCGAATTTAGAGCCAATTCTACTTTACTTCAAAATTATATTGTGACAAACAAATGACTTGACGTTGCTCTCTGATTACTTGAATGAGAGGTTAAATAAGTTAGAAGAAGACTGATCCTTTATCAGACAAACAGTATCTGGCCACTCCTATACTTGACTCATATGCATTTGGACAAATAAAGCACACAAACTTAGCGTAGGTACCGTCCTATCTTAGCAAATATAGAAATTACTCATGAAAATTGGTTGGCTTTTCCGTAAATTCTGACGAGTTTTAAAAACAGGATTTTGAAACTAAGCAAGGATCAATTTAGCATGAGAGGAGGCTTCAATAATCAGTCAAGGCTTTACTGGCCGTTATGACAATTTAAATTTATTACTGCAGATGATACAGCCGATTTGAGAGATATAATACCTTAAATGAGATTGACCAGAAATTTGGAGACTCTTAAGGGCCATAGCGAAGAGCTACTACAATTGATCAGCAATACTTAGGAAATCGAACTTCGTCCGACTCTACCCCGTATTGCTTTGGTTTATCCTGGACAATAGTTCATCATTTTACATGGTCCGTAAATAAATTTTCTATATTTAATTACCCTGAATGAAAACAAAGGATCTGAACTTGAGACTGAGGCCCTTGACTAACACCTTTCTATCCAGCAATATCCACTCAAACAACACTCCAAACATAAATTCAAAAACAGGAATATGCTGGTAGCTCCAGATGGGAGATTAATTCGGGTGGATAAACGGCCCGCCAGAACGATCATCTACATTTAAAATATGGACCAAAAAGTCTAAAAATTTTTTGATCCACAAATTTATGCATCATAATGCTACGGAACTAAAGCAATTGAAGGATTCCGCACCTTTTACCTCAATTCAATCAATAAGGCCTTAAATCTACTACCAGCCTTGGAGCGGGCGCTCTAGATAGGCACAGGTTCTATTCCTATCTATTCCTACTTCTTTGGTTTAAAAGTTTAGGAATTCATCCTCACAGAGGCAAATATTGATTGTCGTCGATATTTGGCTTCCGAAATTTAAAAAGGCGTTGGAAATTCACCGATTTGGAGGAATTACCACAATTACTTTTAATAAAAATACAAGCACGACTGCCAACAACTGTCGTAAAAATTAAAACATTCGGTGAAGGCAATCTTGTAGGTTGATCTAACTAAAGGTCATGCAATCAATTTTTAGGTAGTAAATAAGTTCGACCTTATCTTCAGTTCCTTATGCTTTTAGGCTGCTTGTGACGACTACTTGAACTACAAGCGCATAATTAAAGAAGTATTCTTAAATTTGAATCCAGGAGGGTATTTTTATTTGCAAGGAGTCATAGAATAATCGTATTATGACGTGTAGAAAAATAGATTATGGTGCTTAGTATTGAGCGAGGCATAAATTAAGCTTGCCTTAAAAGAGGCAGGCTTCCATTTAATTTTTTACGATTT
This sequence comes from Craspedacusta sowerbii, assembly GCA_003687565.2. Classification (NCBI taxonomy): domain Eukaryota; kingdom Metazoa; phylum Cnidaria; class Hydrozoa; order Limnomedusae; family Olindiidae; genus Craspedacusta; species Craspedacusta sowerbii. The sequence continues at coordinate 5,704 of QQSS02152179.1, read as the reverse complement.
TATCGCTCGATAAAGCAAAGGTTAAGACCCGTCCGATTATGAAGGATTATTTACTCTCTTAGCAGTCAAGCCCCAACTGAGCAGTAACATTCTCTGTATTCTTAACTAAAGTGATAAAGAATTGATAGGCCAGTTGATATAACAAGTCGATTAGATTGTACTTGCAGACGGTGCTGCCAATCACATATTCAACTCAGAATTTAGGGACTGTGAAAAAATTAGAGCTCTTGCGGGTGATTTCGACAGTCTTTAAGCATCCGTTCATGAATACTACAAGGCGAAAGGAAAGTAAATAAATCATGTTTAATAGCAGGACTCAACTGATTTTCATAAAGCATTGACACTTATCAGTTCATTCAACCAACAATCAGTAGTCTTTGTATTAGGAGGATTTGGGAGGCTCGATCACATGTTTGCTAATTTTTCCACTCTCCAAGAGTTTAGCTGCAGGCCAAAAGCCCCTCCTTATATCATGATAGGATAAGGCAAAATTGTGATCATTATTGTTCCCAATACGAAGCACCTGATAAGGATAAATGACAAGATCAAGAGAAAGGAGGTGGGCCTTGTAAGTCTGGGAGATCAGGCAAGTCCTTAAACGAGAGGACTGCGGTGGTAACTCGGGAAGGGATTCTTTTAGTATCTGAGATGGCCTGATGCATTATCAACATCCAATTAAATCTTAGGCGACTAGTTCTCCATAGAAAGCAGCAAAGCGATTATCGTATTACTTCATTACCAAGGAAGCTTTAAAACCAGTTTAAGTGAAGGAAAAGGGTTGCGGATAATTAAATTCGAATGAATATTATTTATTAGTCATGGAAAAAAAAGAAAGCTTTATATTTGCACAATCGATATCCCTACTCAAAGCTACCATGCAATTAGTTGTTGGTCACCCTTTCGATTACGTTAAAACTGTATTGCAGACTTAGAAGTCTTGCAACAAAGGAATTTTAGTGTCGCGGTAGCTGCTAAGAACTTAAGGAGTAATCGGATTTTATAAAGGAATTAATATGAACGGTCTAAGAATTATAACAAAAAATTTATACAGGGACCTTCTTCGACCCTTTTTTAAAATAAGATATTTCACTCTGACTTAAAATTCTATCAAAGTGAATACTCTTACTGGAGTCTCAATGGCTATATCGGACGCTTTTATTCTTAACCCTTTCGAGCGACTAAAGGTTTATATAATGACTGTCAAGGGAAAATCCAAGTACAAGATCATTTTAAGTTAGATGGCTCAAAACAATCTCTTAATGCAGCTTTACAAGGGTATGCTTCCCAATTTGATACGAGGTGTCCTTAGCTGGACTTCCTTTCTTGTTCTTTAGCAATAAATCTCATTTTAGGTAGACAAATTATTTTAAAAAGGGAATAAAAATAATTTTTTCATTGGAATTTTCAAACTTTTTACTGTTGGGCTTTTGGGTGGTATGGTCAATACCCTTTTGACAATGCCTTTTGATACTGTGAAGTCTCTTAACCAAATGAACACAGCAGGCCAGTAAAATCTAATAAATACCGTTGCCAGAGTGAAAAGATAGCGAGGGTTGAATGGATTCTACTGGGGATGGAAAGTGCGTCTCCCTCACTATGTTTGTATTTCCGTGCTTTAAGCCTACTTTATACCAGTAATCGACGAGATCTGGGGCATGAAAAGAAATTGATGATCATTATTACAATGATTATTATAATGAATTCTTTTAAAGATTTCTTCGCGAAGGCTTTCTATCTTTAAGTCAATTAGATACTCTCCGCTGTCGAAGAGGGTTAGCTCTCAACCATCAAACAGAACGAGTGCTACGATATCCGTGCTAATCTTAAGAGACTTGAGACCAACCTGAAATAAAATTTACGTCCGGCTTAAGGATTTTCCCTCGTAAAAGCTTTGCTAAACTCCTAAAAAAAAAACATTTTTAAACTTGCACTAAATTCAATCTGCTATTCAATATTGGGATTTGTCGCTCCTATGCTTTTCAGAATTATGATTTAACATTTCTAGACAATGTCCCAGGTTACCCTTCACGGGTTCTTAATTTTCATAATCACGACTTTAAACAACTTTTTATACAGCTTGTTTTATTCACACTGCTATTTTTCAACTACCGCAATCGGCTATGTGCTCAATCACTCTTTATCGCATCTTGTTCTAGCAAAGGGGCTCAAATTTCCCTCCTCTTTTTCTAAAAAATATAGCTTAAGTGATATAATATCCTTAAGTACCGTTTAAACCAACAGATTGACGTACTCTGTATTTTATCTTTATGCTGTTGTGTTCTACCCATTTCAAATTTTTTTGGGGATATTTCTACTTTATTTGAGGATTGGGTTCGCTGTAATCCCTGGAATCTTAGTAATTTTTTTAATAAATGCTGCATGCTACCAACTTAGCAAAGCTGTCAAGGCCACAAATTAAAACTTGATAAAAGTGCAGAGTGATAAACAGAAGGTCTTGGTGTAGATGACAAATAACATTGGATTCATAAAAATAAATGCTTTCGAGGACCACTATCAAAAGCTTTTGGAGCGGCTTAGGACTTAAGAAATTTCATTTTTAAAATTCCAAAATTACGTCAAGATTGGTAATGTTATCCTAATGACATGTGGGCCTGCTTTTATTCTCGCATCGATTTGTTTTACGAGTTTCTACATGGGATTTTAAATTTCTTCAAAATAAACATTTTAAGTGCTGACTTTGTTTAATATGCTGAGCTATCCTATGAAAGCTCTCCCTGATGCGGTCAATTCATTGATCAGAATTTACATGTCATTGAAAAAAATATAAAAATTTTTGTTTGAGAAAGATATCCAAAATAATTTTGACTATCCCGAGAGTAACTAAATTGCGTTGCAGCTGAAAGGTAATTTTTATTGGCAAATCAAAAAAGGCTAGGAGAAGCTTTCTAAATTAAAGAACAGTTAGCATATCGAAGTACTTAAGCAGATTGAATTTTAAGTCAAAAAAGGAACTTTTTCCATTTTGCTAGGAGAATCAAAAAGTGGAAAGTCTTCATTACTCAGTACTTTACTTGGAGAAAGCTTGTCTTAAAGCCAGAGTATTATAAAACTACAACCTAATGTCCAATGCTACTACCAAGAACCTTTCATATTCAATGCAACTCTCAAAGAAAATATCATACTTGACGCAGAGTTTAGTCAGAATAAATTCGAATCCTGTTTGATTGCCGTGGATCTGCAAAATGACCTATCGAGACTCCCAAAAAAGTAGTAAACCGTCATAGGGTAGCGAGGGTTTAATCTTAGCAGAGGCCAAAAAGCCAGGCTATCATTGTGCAGAATCCTTTATCAAGGAGGTGACATTTTTTTAATAGACGATATCTTTGCCAGCATTGATCAAAAAGTCTCCCAAATAGTTTTATAAAAATGCCTGCTCTCGAAACTCTTTGGAAAGACAATAATCCTAGCAACACATCAAGCGAGCTTGACTGAATTCGCTGATTATATTTACATTCTAAAGGAAGGTCGAATAGTCGCCAAAGGTACTTTCGATTAAATAAAGGATAACAAAGAGTTCATCTAGCTCAGCTCTACCAAGTTCAAAATACTCTCTGATAAGCAACCAGCTAATTCAGAAAAAAATAGTCTACCTTCTCAATTTTAGGTCGACCAGCCTAATACTTTAACTAATGGAACATATCAACAGTACATTGAAATGAATGGAGGACCGATCTTCTATGTTCCCTTGATTTTTTCAATGGCTTTCGGAATCTTGCTCCAGCATCTTGCAAATTTGTAGATTCTCGAATGGTCGTCAGAGAACGCCAAGGCTTAAAAACTATTGACTTTTATTTTTTTGAGTGGTTCTGGAGCTGTTTTTATCGGCTTGCGTACTTTAATTTTAACTCACTTTACTTTTCGCTCTGGTTACACTCTTTTCAAAAGGATGATTGAGTCCATGCTCAAAGCTTAACTGAGGTGGTGGCAATCAATCCCATCAGGACTGATACTCAACACGGCAACGCGATAAATTTCTGAAGTTGACTAAACACTAATCTATTTCGTATCTCTTTACATCCTTGGAGCTTTCCAAACACTTTCGACTCTGCTCATAAGCACGTGGTATAGCAGTTTGCTGCTAATCGTTCCGTTCATCAGTATGACTTTAATGCTCAAATTTATCAAAGATAAATTCTTTACTGCCCAAAAGAAACTCGCTCATATTGTCACAAATTCCAAAGGAAAAATGACTATGAGGATAAAATAGATAATTTAGGGCCTGAGTGTCATTCGCTCATTAAGAAAATAGTAATACTTTCGGGGGCTTTTAACGAAATAATCCTAAGCGAATCGGAGGGCGAGCTTGGCATTATTTTCCCTAGAGAACTGGTTTCGGCTGGTGGTAGCAGGATTTTCCAGCTTGACGATGGCGATTACTATCATTTCGATTCCGTTGATTGGTATCGAAGGTGGCCTAATCGCATTAATTTTATCATACCAGTTTTCCCTCAACTAAAACATATGTAACCATGCAATCAGCTCAATCTATGTAGAAAACAACTTGATTGCATTGGAAAAGTGCATAGCTTTCACTCGAATCCAATAGTAACCTGGAAGCCAGTTGATAGAGTCACCAGGACATTTAATCAAAAGAGGTGAGATTCGTTTTGTCGAATATTCAATGGTCTACCCTCTCGGAAACTTTTAAGCTCTTCTGGACCTGACGTTTTAGATAAAGGCAGGATAGAAAATTGGAATCATTGGAAGGACTGGCGCTGGCAAATCATCAATTTTTAATTCCATTCTGAAGTTGGTAAGTGCCACAAAAGGCTGCATCATCATTGATTAACATGATATCTCGAGCGTAAATTGTCGTCAGTTACGGAAGGAAATCACTCACGTTTCTCAGGAACCTTGCCTAATGAACGGGACTTTAAGATAAAATATTACACTTGGGGAAGGTCACATCGAGGACAAGGAGTTAATTTAGGTTCTTAATGACTGCTGTTTGAACAGCTTACTTAGTTAGCGTGATGGTCTGGATACCTTGATCACTGAAAACGGTAGCAATTTATCTTGCGGATAAAGGCAACTGATATGTTTGGCTCGAGCCATCTTCAAGAAGTCAAAGATTATTCTCTTTGACTAGGCGACAGCAAATGTGGATTCAAGGGCTTAAAGATTGATCCAAAAAGTACTGAAGTAGCAATTTAAAGGAAGTACGATACTTACAATCACACACAGGTTGGAGACAGTCCAGAACTGCGATAAAGTTCTCCAAATTTAAGGAGGGAGAATAGTCTTTTATGGGTAGCCTGACAAAATTCTTAAGAATGATGTGCAAGAATATCTGTGGAAATAAGATTGGTGATTTAATTACCCACATTTTAGATTACAAGCTCAACAGGTTAGAACAACTGTTGACTGTTTACTTCAAAAAGCATTCTTGAACAAGACTCAATTTTGGTTTTACTGTAATGCTTAGGTCTCTACCTCAAAAATTTAATGCAAATTGATGCATGATGGGCTTCTTACCTACTTTACCGCTGTCCTAGTTGTACTGTCAATTGTTTATTTTTAAACAATATGAAATAATTAATTTGATAATTGGCCCATATTTTAAACATGCGCCTCGTGTCGAAGTCCCAGGGGTTGGGGTTGGGGGGGGGGTTGGGGTTGGGGTTGGGGGTGGGGTTGGGGTTGGGGTTGGGGGTGGGGTTGGGGTTGGGGTCGGGGTTGGGGA
>QQSS02152068.1:0-15674 GCA_003687565.2 Craspedacusta sowerbii | reverse complement strand
TTTGCGATCGGCACAACCCCGTAAATAGCCCGACCACGGTCGCGCGGTCTCTAGTTATACTAAGATTACCTCTATGCTCCAGGGTTACAAATATTCAACGCAGCAGACTACATGTCCCGCTCATCGATGAGCCATCTCTTCCGCGAAATGCCGGACGACTTTTATATCAGGGTCCTTGTCTCAGAATCCACACCAAGAACTTTGACAATTGACGAAATTCGGACGGCAACAGCAAACGACAAGATTCTGCAAAAAGTCTCAGCGGCCGTCATTACAAACAGCTGGCCAAAGTCACCGGAGCTCAACCTATATCGACTTTGTAAAGATTCGCTATCGGTGATTGACAACTTCTTTTAAAGAGTCATCTTACAGTCATGCCCGTAAAGCTTCAGCACGCACCTTTACAGTTGCTTATCAGTCTCACCAAGGGATCGTCAAAGCCAAGTCTCTTCTTCGCGAAAGAGTATGGTGGCCAGAACTGAACAGCCAAGTAGAACACACGATTTCAAACTGTCATGTTTGTCAGGTCACAGCACCAGCCACGGCAAAGTATGAACCTTTACCAATGACTAAGATTCCAGCCTTGCCATGGAACACCGTCCCTACGGATCTTCAAGGTCCGTCCCAATCGAACGACTACTTGTTAGTAACGATAGATTACTGATCTCATTATCCTGTTGTGCTTCAAATGAAAAGAACCGGTGCAAAACAAATCATAAGGGCTTTAAACACTATGTTCACCCAATTCGGGTATCCAAACACCATCGTTTGCTGTAATGGCCCACCGTTCAACTCAGAAGAACTCAAAGAGTATTTACGAAAGCACAGGATCAAGCGCAAAGCAACAACGCGATGTATCCCGAACCAAAGCGGCGAAGTTAAATGATTCAACTGAACGCTAAAGCGACACAACCAAGCTGCACACATGGAAGGGAAAGACTAGCGTAACGAACTGCAAAGCTTCCTTCTAGCCTACCGTACCACACTACTCACGACAACTGGCAAATCTCCTGCAACCATCATTTTTGGACGACAGATCAGGAGTGAAATCCCGAGTATGCCTGTCGAGTCGCTAAGATCATCGATTGATCTCAAAGACCAGCAATAGAAAACCAACATGAAACAATTTGCCTGCAAACACAATCGCGCAAAACTATCATCTATAAAAGTTGGTGACCAAGTGCTTATCAAGAATACAAGTCCGACCAACAAGTTATCAACGCCATGGGTACAAGACCTGTACACCGTCGAAAGAATTTATGCACGTAGTGCTACAGTCGTCAACGATCGTACTCGGAAACGTTACCGTCGTGCGAAAGCACATATAAAGCGTGTATGTAGGGCGGGGCAAGAGGATCCTGGGGAGGGTGAGCTCAGACCTAGAGGTATAGGTAGGAAGGTTCAGCGCCATCTTGACCAGGTTGAAGAAAAAGAACTGAGCGACACAAATCTCGACGTTGGAATATTTCTACCAGCAAAGAGCGATACTTTGCAACCAGCGCGTTTGCCGTTTTTGCAAAATGACTTGAGCCGAGCCGACAAAGAAAGCCGGGGAATCCAAAGTACTCGATGATCGACTGGACCACACCGACCATCGGACCGTTACGGAGCCTACATTTCATAGGAAGGAAGAGATGTAGTGTCCGCAGCCTTGAAGGACAAACCGAACAATTTCGTCTTTGTATATAATGCATAGTCAGCAGGTTTTGGCGAGGCGTAGGTTAGACACAACAAGATTGTGCGAGCGTGCAGGCAGAAAGAATCAGGTGCTCTTGTTTTTATCTACGTGTATTCGTTCAATCGGCATTCACTAGGTATATTAAACATTACGAGGATAGATGCCTCTTGTCGTTAATTAGAAACACGAGAGCGGTATTTTATGTTTGTTGAACGTGCACTTTGCAAGGTTGAGCTTCAGACCAGCTTCTTTCAATCGAAAAAAGCCGTTTCTGTTTAAATGATTATGATATTCCTTAAATTTCTTCGGGAGTGATGAATGTGTGCAGATAGCAATGATCCCACCTGTCGTAGCTTATAAGACGGCATTGAGGACACCAGTTTTTGCTGGAATACAAGGCATTTACCACATTGAGTGCCGCCTTACTTAAAACTGCCTCTGATGTTTTGGGATTTTCAATGCTAGACGTCTGTGCTGAAAGCTACGCAGAACTCTCCTGTACGGTCATCGAGAGCAAAGCAACGTCATAAATTCGAAAGACCTTATTGCGAAAATCCAGTTTATTTGACATACAAAGAGGTTCCTGGTCATCTTCGTTTAACGAGGCTTGCGTGAACAACCGACGTTCCAATTAAGCTTGCCAAGCTTGCATGTCCTGCGTGGAGTTGCAATTTCTTTATATCCTGATCTCCACTTCTTGGTCCCAGATTTAATGCGTTTGTAGATTTTTATTTTCCGTTTTAATATAGTGGTGGATTTTTTTCCGTTAGGCGCATGGTGTTTCACACCATATTTTCTTGTAGAAGTTTTATTGCGGATGTTGTAATATTATAAACGCATAAAAAATATGTAAAAATAACACAAAAACTTGATATTGTGACTGTCAGGGCGTAGCTCGATTTCATGATAACCCTCACGCAAGTCTGTTTTTGAGAACACGCTTGAAGATGTAAGACTTCATCTCGTTTGAGAATGATTTGTTTTTTTTTCCCCCGGATTATTGCTTCATTTGCACTTCACATGTCCAGGCAGAGTGGACTTATTCCCTGTTATTTTTGGTCAACGAGCACTGTCATGCATTGGTCCGTGATTGAACACTCTAGATCAGCATTGCTCAGCAAGCGGATCGTAACACCTTTATTAGCTGTCAAGAATTTACCTGACAAGTACGTAGTTAATGTTAGTATAATTCAAGCATAATTACAATTTGGAGTAGGCATGGTATGGCTAAGTTGTACATAAAGGCGGAAAATGTAAGGGAGACAGTGAGTGTAGAAGTGGCTTTGAGAATATATAGCCTAACAGTTATTCCAGTTTTTTTTCTAGTGTCCCCGAACTAATGAAACCGACAAGCACGATGAGTGGAGGTCACATGGTAGTTCAGTTCTCAAATATAATATTACTTCCCACGTAAGACGAGCTTCTTTTATCAGTCTTAAAACAATATGTGGTCTTTATTTTTTCAAGAGTCCGTCCTATATGTTTGGTGTGGCAAGTTTATTACAGTTTACGATGATTTTCTGTATCCAGTTTGTTATTTAAGTTTGTGCGGGTTTTGGGCGTTCTCCTACTTATTCATTTTTACGATCAATTCTTTGTATGACCCGTAATTGAATTATGTAGCAAAATGGTATAAATTTGGGTTAGTATATATAAAATCAGAGTTCAAAGACAAAATCTACAGGCAAAACCACTGGCCTTCTCTCGCTCAAACCGATCTATTTTGCTACAATGTTCTTGTTGAATAAGGAAATATTGGAGTTCAGGGAATAGGTACGCTTGGTTTGAAAGATTTCTTTATTTTATTCGAAATCAAACATACGTGACAAGCATCGGCGTTACGCAAGGACCAGCTGTGTCGGCTAGAGCTTCTCTTTACATGCCTGTCTTTATATTCGGCACCTTATGCAACTTTAATGTCATCATTTCCCGAAAGCAGCACCTACGGTTACATAACTTTGTATGGAAACTAGTTTCACATCCCTTCGTAATGCTCCGTCTCTCCACTAAACGTGGAGTATAATAGTTGCGGGGCTTGTTGTGAGGGACTGTTTATGGTAACTTCACAGTAAAAAACAATGGAGACCTTACATGGCAGTGGGGAATATAGACGATTTTGAAATTCTACGTGAAATTCAAGTGGCAATCCACCTAAACCGTAGGTAGACTTCAGCGTCTTTAGCAATACTTCCGTACTTGAGTGGGTACCAAGGGTTTTGCGTGGAAGGCAACTCGTCTCAATGCATCTTCGACTCGGCTAACTCGTGGATGCCACCCATTGAGATTACAGATCTTACTCACAACTTTAAAAAAAAAAGGCTAGCTCTTTAGAAACTCCTTTCAAGTTATCTGTGTCTAAGTTTAATTTATGCTCTCTGAAATGAATAATTAAATGCAGAAGTGCGTGTAATCACACCTTCCAAAGACGCTGGGATGTTTAAAGCCACCTCCTTACTTGTTATCATTTGCTCCCATCTCGGTGAAAACAGCACTTTGAATCCAAAATACATTACCTAATGCAGTTCTGCATAGAAAAAACATTACATTTTCAAATTTTTTTTTTTCATAGTAGTCCCCATTAAATTATTGCAAACGTATTTTTTTTCTGATGCTCCAACTGATTGCAGAATTCGGATACTCTAGTAATATGCAGGACATCACTTGGTCACTTTTCTCAAATTTGGGACGAAACAGCAACATAATTATTGTAGCAGCGGATGAGAGAACGTTGTTTATTATTTTGTTATTAGTTATTTGCGTTCATGCCATATGCGGCTTCATGGAATTCAGTGCTTTTATTCACAAAGAATTTACAATATTTTGTAACGCTTTCTTTTCCATGTAGCGCGCTACGTAAGCAAGAGCAGTCACTTTGAAAAAGTATTTTCTAGAATCAGTTTAGATAAACACCATTGCTTTGTATTCTCAAGGATAGCTATGTGCATAGATTAAACAAGCTTTCAGACCCGCTTCAACAGTGCCTTCGTTAACGCCTTTTAATTAGGAGGCTATTAGCTTCTTGGTAACTTCAAAGGTCTCACGAAATAAATGCTCCATGATTTGTCAATTAACGAGACAAATTAAACGCAACGAAACTTTAGTTTTCTAAACGAAAACATTTTCCTGGAGTTAAAGTTTAAGGTTAATTCAGTTTCAAGATTCCTTCCCTTTTGTCAAAAGTAAAGTGCATCTACTTTAAACTAATTGAAAGGTGACCCCCTCTAAAGTAAATACCTTTGTAGACTTGTTGACGGAAGTAAGTGATAAAATTGTCAAGAATTCCTAGACTAAGAAAGGAGATTCCCAATCGAACGGGGGTTCACATTCCTATGGCCAAGGTTATATGTTCTACTTGAATATTTTTTTCTGTTTACGGATGTGGCTTTTATTAACTTCTAACGAATTCTTCGACTGCCATAAATGGAGTTTAGATATGGAGATCCTGACCGCAAGAGATATTTAGCAATGGCTAACACACTAGCTCTGGAGAACTCTGCATAATTTGCATAATTGGTTTCACGATGTGAAGCACTCCACAAGGAAAAACCAAAGTGCATATAATTTGCTATCTAAAAATTTGACAGAGCCATGCTTTTGCGCAAATGTAAAAAACATGGCTTCTTTTAAGTTAATGCATGATAAGCTTTTTTCTGATGCTTTGAGTAGCAAATTTTTTTTTGCAGGTTCAGCAGTTGAAAGAAATGTCCTCCGCAAATGATAGTGTATAGTTCATTCAAGTTAGACTTGAAAAATGCATTACTTCTCTGAATACGAACACAGTGTGTTAAGGGTACGGCTTTTCAGGTAAACTAGTACAAAGATAATTTAATTCTGTTATCAGATTGTGTACCAGCGAAAAACTTTCTCTGTACTCTCAAGGTAGATGATGGTACTTTGATTATTCAGTTGTGTAATGTTTTCAGTTGTCTTATTAAACTTTGAGCAGTGTGCTAATAAGTCGATGCTTTGCTAGAGAAGCAATTGAAGTGCTTGTATGTGGGTGACTAGTTATTCATCATGCAACCATCCCCTGCTTCTTTGAGCAACCGCTTTTTAGAATAAATGGTTGCTTAAAAGTGAACATTACTTCTCTTGTGACGCTCTGCAGGCAGAAACTGTTAATAGCCACAACCGCATCGTAAGAAGACATACTTATTATCATGCTTTGTGTTCAAAGTGATCAGGTTTAAGGTGTTTTGCTATAAACGAACCTTTGATATACCGGTGTAGTTAGCTCTTCATATTTGCAAGCTAAATTTAAGCATTTCATTTAATTACGATTTTGTTATTACCGACTATAACGAAGTTTACTACTTCTAAGACATCTAGTTTGGTGACGCAGACTCTCATAAAGTACTCCAAACGTCCTGTGGAAGCACACACATTGCTTTGGCAGACGCTAGCTAATTGCTTTTTCTCTCTTCTTTCACAAAAAGTTATAACAAAACGCTATAAAATGCAGGTGGTCCTAGGTCGGCTTACCGTTAATGATCAAGAAGAACGTTAATTCATAGAATCGTGTACGATTACTCGATTGCGAGGTCGCCTTTGTTCACTGTAAGTCGGCGCCGTAAAGGTTTGACTGCGCAACGTCAATAACTGCACAACATCACAATCATAACGACCTTGCTCACTCTCTCGTCTTCAAGGAACTGCTGGGAGGAAAATTACTTTTCCATCCTGTAGAGACTTGCGTCCCATCTAAACATTAAACTTAACTATTTGATTTACGAAAATGATGCCTTAAAGCACGGCTACACAGGTCATTCCGAGAGACATCTAATGTCGACTTGGATCTGCGCAGTAAAAGCTCCAGTCAACCTCCTCATCGCAACCTCATTAAAAGAAAAAGAAAAACGCTGATGGCAATTGTAGTTGACGCACAGCAGTGAGCTATGAATAAATAGAAAGCAAGCGACTTTGATAGTAAATAATTTCTTAAAAATTCACTTAAAATTATATTTCCATACTCCTGAAAAGTTCATTGTTTTTATTCGGAAAACGATTAGTTATTCGCCCTGAGAAAGAAATGCTTGATTATCATTTTTAGGGCATTGGCTCATAACATTGTCTAGATTCATCAGCTAGGAGAATGTCAAATGAAACCTACTTGATGGAGTCTGAAAAAAGGACATTGCTCCTGAGTTGCAGCGTGACAGGAATGGCTGTAGATCTCTCGATGATTTCAAGACAGTTCTACATGGCGTTAACAGCTTTCTGTAGCTTCGCAACAGCCACAACATGCACTACAAATATAGTATTTGTAGCAGCGATGATCCGTTTTCGAAAGCGAATTTCGGTAGGACAGAAAATGTTGGTCCTGCTTGCGACAGTGAACTTCGTGCAAGGAATATCGATATGGCCATTACATGTCTATCTGCATAATTTGCAGCGACGCGGAAAATTAGATTGCATTGTAGGACGGGTTCGAGAAGTTGTTGGTATGAGTCTAGCACTGGCAAACGCTATTGTGATACTTCTCATCACACTGGAACAATACATTGCCGTTGTGTACCCATATATGCACGAAAGAAAAGTAACATTTAAGAAGCTTTTTCTTGCCGCTGTAGCACCTAACGTAATTCATATAGTATTACATGGCGTGCTCAATGTGTGGTTTGATGAAAAGCATTACTGGACAATCTACAAGATATTGTTAATTTGTGGGGTGGTTATTTTCATTTCAGCTATTGTTGTCATGAGATTTCAGGTCACAATAGTTGCGCATCGCACCAGAAAGGCAATTGCTCAACAAAATTCAAGCGAGGCCCACAGGATCAAACGGAACGCAAAGGCTACAAAGGCAGCATTTTCAATTGTTCTTGCATTTCTTTTTGCATACCTGCCATTTGTGGCTTATAACTCCTACACTTTGGTGACGAATGACATTTCACGGATAGGAAGAGCGTATGTTAATCCTACGACACAAGTTCTTGGTCATTCCAGCTCGATGATAAACCCGCTCATTTATTATCTGCGGAGCAAATTTGTTCGAAGTGTAATCAAGCAGTTTATTTTGAAGAAGACCGGCAGAATAACAATGGCGGAGCTAAAATAGATGGAAAAACTTTGCCTGAAAAGATTGATGATGTTTTACTGTAGATCCAGCGCATAAAGATGTTATTGCCACTACATATAGTACGAAGTGTTGACGTTCACTAGCATCTATACGAGTAAGTGGATTTATGTCCGATTTCTCTACATGCTATCATGTGAGGCATAAGTTTATAGGTGCCACCTTTATAAACTCAGTGCGTACTATAGCCTGGCAAAGAGTGAATATGGGCCAGTTTTCCCAAAAAAACTAACAAATATCCCATCACGTTCCATGGAGTGCATTACTGGATCACTTCGAATGGGATGTGAGGTCACATATTTTACTTAAATCTTCGACAGAAGGAGCGTCAACTCAACAGCAAAAGCAATATTCCTTTCGATCTTCAATCATTCTCATGACTAATCAACAACTAATAACTGCCACCCCAAAATCCAGCGATTGTGTCATTATGTCAAGTTCCTACATTTTCTCCGTCTTTATTAAAGCAAAGTCTGTAGCACCAAAAAGACCTTCTTCTAGAATGCATCATGAACTCTAAAATGACCAAGATTAGATTAGACAAGATTCGTTGTGAACGGACATGAACTGGAAGGAATAGAGGGGAAGAATCTTCAGAACCCGTAGCCCCTATACAACGCATTTGTACCTAGTTACGGTATTTAATCATTGGTACAGATTTTAGTATTGATGTCACGCTAAGTAAGTAGGTATGCCAGCAAACTACCGGATATCTGGACAGGATGTCTCACACCTTTCTGCGTTTACCAATTCTTAGAACAGCAAGCAGTTGTAACACTTATTCGTTAGTCACGGTATGGAAAGACGACATTAAGTCTAACTGAAAAATAACTAGATGGTAGTGAATGGTTGCATTAAGGTTACACTTACGAAAATATACTGTAGTATACAGTAACTAATACACTACTACAATTTGTACATTTGCTTAGAGAGCTCTTTCAGCGGTCTATAGCTGTTGAACTAATGCTAAACTTGAAAACTACCATTTTCACACCCTTAACCAAGAGCATAAATCGCTTGAAAACCCATGTGAATGACATCTATTATTTTCTGTCTCGGTTTTGAACAAAAACCTTCAAGGTTTCAAGAAAGAGTCCAGTATTTTCTATTAAAACTATGTTTTCTGCACTCATTCTAAAGCCGAGAAACACTTTTGACTAGTTGCAATAGGAGGTGGATCTAATCAGCTCTGCATTTATCTTGATTTCGGCAGTACTTTGTTGTTGAGTGATTTGAAAGAGATCTTCTATACAAGTCAAAGATGCCTTTTGTATTTATTACTTGCTTCGCCTCACTTCCATTCGCTTTCATGCGTCAAAACAGGCGGGAGGAAAAAATTAAGGACTTAGTCACTCACGACCTGCATATCATAATCATTCGCCTACTAGTTGTTTAAAAGAACGTCGAGATATTTAAGGTGATACAATTTACCTTCTACAAGAAGAAAATGTTATTCCTAACCTTTTTTAAGGGGCCAGGCAAGATCAACACCTGGTGGTTATGGCACTTCTCTTGCTCAGTGAACACAATCCTTGAATGTGTAAACTGCCGAGATACTACCATTTTTAAACCTCGTTGATTCCTTTTTTCATTCCCAAGACCACCGAGTCGCAACCACTCCATTCTACACTCTCTGAGAAGCTGTGAGAATTAATACCTGGTATGGCCGTAAATGTGACAGGCTCTGTCATATTCTTAGGCGTAATCTGGCAGGTATTAATTTACACAACGGTCTAGATACTTTGCTTCTCTCAAAATAGTTCAGGCTGCAGTAAACGAAAAATCCGACCACGGTGGCAATCGGGCAATTAGATTGCACTATCTGTATATTCTTTGTCCTTGGCCGTGGCATGAAAGCATGGATAATTATTGATGATTCAGACATTGCGCTCTTGTTAGCAAGAGAAAAAGACGTCTGCGCCGCAACTTGCAAAATTAGATGCTACGAACTCTAGGTAGATCGACAGGAAGATATTCAATAGATGTTAGACACATTGTGATTTCAGATGATCTGAAATCTGTATATTGTCAATCTTTATCTTAACCTGACGGAGACAAGATAGCCTGCCGCAAAGCTACAATTTTCCCCTCAATCTGCGATTGATCATGGTTATATTAATTGCCTTCGAATATTTTTTTTTATTTCATAGAAAATTTGAATTGCTTGAGGATTGATCGAGCCCGTCAAGGAAAGGGTTCAAGGATTAGTATTATTTTTAGAGTTTGGGTTTGGGTTACAGTCAGACTTCGCCAACAAATAAATGCATAAATAAGTAAATACCATGTGAGCCTAAGCTTCCCCATCAGTAACTACTGAAGACCGGTCGCCATCTTGTAAGCATAAGTGCCGCAAAATCACGTCGCATTAAACCAATCGCAATGAACCACTTGTTGAGGAGTCAACGTTACCTTTATACCCTCATAAGCTCGCTTTGACAAAAGCTCGATCAGGACAGTCCTTTTAGTAGAAGATGATTCTATTTCCAGGTTCTTTGATAACTTTGTTCGATTTATCAAATCAATTTGATCACTTTCGTTAATCTTCCCGCTCAAGAGTCCCTGCAAATTTTTCCCCGGTTGCAGTTAGATACTTTGGGGTATGTCATTGGACTGACTTTGTAAATAGCCGTTAGCATATCGGCAATTTCGTCAACTTTTTTTTTCTCGCCTGTTTTTTTCTCGAGGTTTGCTTGTTTTTTTTTATCCATATGCAGTATCTATCATTTACGAGCAACATCAAGAACGATAAAGTGAGTGGTAACCTAACGTTCTCTATTTGTGGTCACTTCGCGCAAATCGCTGTCTTTACTAATTACAACCTAACTGTTAAGACGAGTACAAGGGAAGCCAACTTATGGTCGATCTTCCAAAACCTTTAACCAAAACGGAATTATCGAAGAATTTTTAGTCTTGATTGGAAGCTCCTGTTTGGTAACATAGGAAATCCTAACACTTTAACGTGCATCTTTATAGATAAAATTAATGGTATTCCTAATATAAGGTCACCCATTCGGAAATTAACCAAAAAGAAAGTTAGTCTTCAACAAAAACCGTGGATTACGAAAGGCATTCTTGAATCAATGAAAGGAGCCGACCAACCCTTAAAAAATGAGTCTTAAGCGAAATACAAGAAGCAGCGAAATTCTGTCACAATCATGACAAAGAGAGGCAAAATTACTTACAATAATAACTATTTCATGCAAAATAAGAATAGCAAAAAAGAAACTTGGCGCGCCATTAAATCAATAATCAATATTAACAGGAAGAATCGATTTGCATCATCAAAGTTACTGGGGCAGGGCAAGAACTTGATCACTAGGCCCATTAATATTGCTAATGCATTTAACGATTATTTTTCTTCGGTGGGGAAGCACCTTGACTCTGAAATACCTAACTCGCCAACAAGTTTTATTACTTGTATGCCTTCTTGCATTCATCAAAGTTTATTTTTTTAAGACCGACCGACTTGATCGTGGTAGCGGAAAATATACATTCACTGAACGCTTCTACGGAATCTGGACCCAATAGCACTTCTACAAATATTCTAAAAATCTGCTCGTGTTCAATGGCAGCACCAATTTCAATAATTATTAAACAGTCTTTTAAGGAAGGTATCTTTCCGATTATATTAAAACTTGCAAAGGTTGTACCTGTCTGCAAATCTGGTCCCACAGAAAAATGCGTTAAGTATCGACATATCTCGTTGTTAACAAATTTAAGCAAAGAAATCGAGAAACCAATGTACGTTCGTGTTTGCGAGTTCCCAGAATCTTCTAAAATTATTTATGATCAACTATTCGGCTTCCGTAAAGAACATTCTCGTAATCACGCCTTAGTTAAGCTTGTTAGTAAAATAAGCGATAGATATAACCGCAGAGAATATGCGTGTAGCTTGTTTTTGGATTTGCAAAAAGCTTTAGCTATCGTTAATCAGAAAATTCTCTTACAAAAGCTGAAAGTATACGGTATTCGTGGAGTTCGCCTTTCGTGGTTTTCTTCGTACATTATAGGACGAAAGCAATTCGTTGTTATTAAAGATGACTCTTCTAAGATTTGCCCTTATGATTTTGGTGTTCCCTAAGGTTCCGTGTTAGGGTCTGTGCTATTTCTAGTATATATCAACTATTTTCGTAGGTGTTTGTCGTTTAAGTTTGCTCAGCATTTTGCTGACGATACTGCTATATCTTTCAGATATTTATCTACTAAGAGCTTGAAGTTACTAATGACGCATAAAATTTCCAATAACTTTGTTTGGCACTGCGCCAACAAATTATCTCTAAACGTTGCCAAGACCAATATTCTTTTAAACAATCCTAAATTAAAGGCTCGGGTGGGCAGACTTACTTTAAAGATCAAAAACAATAAATATACTTACCCTATATTGTGAAGTACTTAGGCGTTGTACTCGACTCGAGACTCTCTTAGAGTTTTCACGTCTCCGAACTCTTCAAAATAGACTAACGAGAGCAATCGGACTTCTCTCTAAAGCTCGTTATTACGTTAATGATATAACAATCAAATCATTATATTACAGTTTGTTTCACACCCACTTTGCATACGGTTGTCTTACTTGGGGCATGTCAAGCAAAAATACCCTAAATAGGCTTTCGATGCTATAACGGTATACAAAAAGAGTAATTACATTTTCCAATTATTCTGCTCCTACATAAAACTTATACTCTTAACTGGAGATTGTGAAAACTGGCAGTCACAATTACATTAAATTTGGCCTTATTCATGCCTGAATGCCATTGGAGGAGGCTTCCAAGGTCCTTTGACAATTTCTTCAACTTTCACACTGTTGTGAAGACGAGAACAAGCGAATCGGCAAAACTATCAGTAGCAAGGAGTGAACTCTATGGCAGTTAGATACAAACGGTGCTATGCTGTACAACCGTCTGCATAACATTAACATAAAAATCTCTAACTCAAAACCAATTTTCAGAAAGAAAATCAAAGCGTTATTGGCAGCTGCGTATGCGTAACTTCAATTACATGTACTTGTTTTATAACTTCTGATACCTATCTACGATCTTGCATTTCTATTGAGTTTACTGGGTAGTTATTGAAATGTTTGGGGATGGATGGTATATCTTTGGCGACAAGTTTTAGTAGTGGTTTATATTTCGATGGAAGTGTAGTGGTACCTCCCTTGGCAAGCCTTGTTGAGTCGCTGCGTATATCTTTTTTGAGACTGAAGTACTTGTTTAATATCTTATGATATTCTTTACATATCGTGGACTTCTATTTAGTGCAAAATGTGATTGATTTGATGATTAATTTGGTGATGGCATGACTTGCGTAATTATTTTATGTCATCTATCTTTTGATAGAAGTATCGTGTAATCCTTTTGTGAAATCGCGGTCTCACGTTGTAGATGCCTTGCTATCTTGTACACGACTGTTTGGTTCGTATGCATTCCGGATTGTGTTGAATAAACTGCGCCCTAAATGTTGAAAGATTCATCACGTTGAATGACGCTATGTTTTAATCCATTCGTCCCCGCTATGCTTCAGTGTGTTATATGCAAGTCTAAATGGCTCAGTGATGCAGGCTGATGATAAAATTAGCAGCAGTATTAGTCGCTACATAAATAGACTATAACCACCCTAAGTTACAGAGTGTACTTTTATTGTGTGTGCATGGGTGTGTGTGTTTGTGTGTGTTTGTGTGTGTGTGTGTGTGTGTGTGTGTGTGTGTGTGTGTTTAAAATGTAAACGTGAACTCAAATTTTTGAGGCATTCTCCATCCGATTAGCCCTGATGCTAAAGAGGATGCCTCCGTTATAAGAAAATGCATTCATCTTAGTTTTCACTTTGAGTTCATTCTTCTTCTTCTTTTATATATGTTCGACGTCTTTATTAATGGCATTTCTGGAGAAAAATAAATCTTGCTGTTGTTGTTGTTGTCGTTGTTGTTTGCCTCGACAGAATGCACTTGTTTCTCTGGGCTGATCGTTAGACATGTAAAACAAATCGATTTTATGTAACTGGTTTGGACTTGATGCGTTTGCTTTGTTAAAATGCTTTAGACGGGCAAAGAAACCAGCCTACAAGTTTGATTAGCTGACCAGTTTCATATAAGTTTAGGTTTCAAGACCGCCAATTTTTCCAATCGCAATGCGGCTTCCTTAATTTCCAAGAATATTCTGGTTGACAATATATTTCTGGTAGTTTTCCATTCTTACAAGGGTGACTAACTTCTGTGCAAAGCGCAATTCTGCACATTATAAAGGTCCTGTTCTCAGCGTTTTATTGATGTTTTCGTTCTCGTTCATTGGATTCCTTTCAAATTAAAAAAAATAAAAATAAAAAAGCGGGCTTCGATTTCATCAACTTAGTCGGGATAAATTATGCATGATTTTAAACGTGGTTATTCCACTGTCTAACCTAGTTAGCGCTTTTTTCCATGTGCTTTAGCTTCTTATCTTTTGAGCACAGGAATTATAATAGCACTCGAAATGGCCCGAGCCACAGCGACCTGTCCGATGAGTTCTAAGGCGTCAATTTATTAAATAATGAACATCCAACCAGCACTTCAAAGGTCTTAACTAACAACTAAACCATATGCTTGGCAGATCACGAGCGAAAAATGCCAGAAAAACGTATACAATTAGATTACATAAACATGTACATTGTTGAGAAGTAGTTCGACAGAGATAGACGAAGAAGGACAGTGGTCTCGAAGTGATTCCTACTTTCGTTTTCCTCAAATTACATTTTGGCCGCACATTTATACAATAAAGCATCACATCATTAAATACAATTAAAGAATAAACTGCTCATTAAATAGCACACCTGGCGACATCATCACACCCATGTTGACCCAGCATAAAATACGATTACATTATAAACAAAGATGACCAAAACTGTAATTAAAATGCTTAACGACATACGGGCCCGTACTTAAACGTGACCAGGAATGTTCAACATTATCGACACTCCGGCCCCAAAATAGATTTATTAAAATAAGATGTCATACATTGTGTTACAGTTCTTTGGCGAGAAGTCGTATTCGTTCCTGGGCTGCGATAGCTGCATTTCTTCTCGATCGGCATCTCGTAGACGATTCGTCGCCAGATTTTTTTCATCCAGGGGATAAGCTTTTGATTGGTCGGTTTGTATGGCCACTTCTCGTCACTACCTACGCTGACCATACAAAATCGTCTTCACTGAATTGTAGTTCCATGACCTTGGCCAGGGGCCAACAAACGCGCCTCTCATAGTCGAACTGCAGGAGGACGACGTCACCGACTTTGATTACGTTGTGTTGATTCGTACGTCGAACTGGCGTGTGGCTGTGCTTCTCGCGTAGTGAAGCCAAATACTCTGCCTCCAGTCGGTGCCACAAGCTTCTTAGAAAATCTTGCACAACCAGCGACAGAACTCAACTTATAATTCTGAGTCCACGTTCTCAGTAGAGCTGCCAGTAACAAACTCCCCTCCAATCTGCCCAACAACACTCTGATATTCTCAGCCCCAAGCCCGCCTATAAGAGACGTCGGAACCCCACCCAGTGGAAGTCTACGAAACAGTTAGAGGGTTTGCCGCCGCAGCTCTTCTCTACTATGTTTATGTAGTGACCATTAAAAACTTCTGTGATTTCCTTAGCGCTAGTGATCAGCTTTTCATGGTCAACTAGCATAATCTCGTCGTTGATGTTGCTGCATGTGTCGCTAACATAAGGTTTAGTCAAGGTCCAGAACTTTTTATTCGTTATCAAACCATTTTCTGTGGCTTTCTGAAAGGTTTGCTTAATTGCTTTCATTTTCAATGCAACATATTTGTTTCTCATCTTCTTGTACGCTTGTATATTCAGCGTTGTTGGATTGGCGTTTTTACGTTCTCCAATCTGGATCTATCCATTATTGACTTTCTTAGTTCTTTTGTCATAAAGGGGGCGTGGTATCCTCGAACTGT
>QQSS02151957.1:0-15677 GCA_003687565.2 Craspedacusta sowerbii | reverse complement strand
ATATATATATATATATATATATATATATATATATATATATATATATATGTTTGTAAAATATTTATGTATACGTACATGTTCACATTCTTATGTTTATAATAATGACGCCCTGTGTCGTCAAATGTTTGTTGCACATGACAAATTTAGCTCGTTGTTCTTTATTCGATACACTTGGTCATTCCAACTTTACCTTATGGAAATTTAAAATCCTTTACGCTTGGAAATCGAAAACTCCTGGTCTTTGGTGCAAAGTTTTCTAGGACAACTCTTTTATTCCTATTTGTGGTTTGTGTTATTGCATTTAATTATACCTATTTTCTATAACGTGTTGCTTGTGTCCGCCCGGGGCCATTTCTCACTTTGGATCAAGTGTTTTCGCGGAAGTCGCGGTCAAGCGCACTTTTAGAGATCATTTCCATGAAAAGCTTTCCCGGGGCCAAATCCCACATGAATATTGACTATCGTTTCTTATTTATTTAACATGATTCGCTACTGCCTAAGAAATTATTTAAGGCTTCTCCGTCGAAGATCGTGTATCACCGCTCGTAAGCATGGCAAATAGTTGTGCGTCACTTTTCAGGAGGTTTTGTCTCCAGGCGCTCGTGTTGCTTATTTTGCGGTAAGAACTTTCTATTATCATTTGCGCTTATAAGTGTTGCGCTTAAGGTTGGGTGTATCTCGGTACATTAATCTTGGTATATGGTATCTTGGCATCACTTGTTATATTAACCTTCTGAGACCGAAATTTCCTGAAATAACGGTAAAGAGAAAAGCTGAAATGCCGCTCAAGGTTGTCATTCAACCGTGCTGAGGTTTCAGATAATATGCTCTGGATGAGATACCGCCGCGATGCTTAGATATCCTCAAAGCTTTCAGGGCCTTGGGAATTTTCCTATTGCTTGTGCAGGCATTATATGCTTCGAAAGCATGCTTTGTTTCATTCTTCATGTTTCATGGATCCACCCGTCCTTTTAATCGTATTGTACACAAGGTAAATATAAACTGGTATCGACTTCCGAGTTCATTATATTATATATTTACTGTAGTAATTTGTCGAAGGTTCCAGAACGGCTTTGTGTCTTTGTTTGCATATGTACTGTCAGCATTACTTCTATTGTAAATTAGCTGAGACAACATTTATAATTTGCAGACGTCATCTAGTACGTGCACTTTATAAAGGCACAGTGCTAGAGACTTTAGATCGAGCGAATGTGATGTCGCAATTTGGGTGTTAATGATAGAAAAAACTGTAGCGCAAACCTGCGATTTTTTGTCGCGAAGAAACGATTTCCGACAAGCGCCTGCCTTTCGGCGCAAAGTCGGCACCAATGACTATTCAAATCCTTGTTTAACAACTAAATGTACTTTCATGGGCCTTTAGCAATCTCCATGACGCAATTGTACCTTCATGCAGTACCGGAATGACCGTACAAATGGAGAAGTGCCACTTGTTGAAGCCTGAGCTTCGGTTTCCTGGCCATATCATGTCGAGATCAGGCATCTCGCCTCAGCCGAATTTCTCCTATGCATTGTGTGAAATGTCTTCTCACACCATGTGCGCACGAAGGGTCTGCGTCTCGAAACTCATTCTCGATTGAAAGGAGAAATTTCGAGAAATTTCTCGAAATTTCTCGTCTCGTTTGATTCGAGACGGGCCTCCGTCTCTTCTCGAACCTTCTCGTTTGTTTCGATGCGGGCTCCGTCTCGTCTCAAAACTTCTCTAAACTCATTCTCGTTTGAAACGAGAAATTTCGAGAAATTTCGAGAAATTTTTCGTCTCTTTTAAAACGAGACGGATGTTCTTCTCGTCTCAAAATTTCTCGAATTAATCAAGACGGACGTGAAATAAATTATTACGAGATTTTAACGTCTCGAAATAGCGTGAATTATTCGAAACTTATATTATATTTTCATAACATAAATCGACAACATAAATCGACAACATTCAGAGACATGAGAAATAACAGCTCTAGTTGCATGTCTCCACAACTTGCACGTTAGCCCGTTATGTTTATTAACTTGACGTGTCTATAAACCCTTACAGATGCCACATTTATGAGACGAAAAATTTTTCACAGCGGGAAGACCGAAGAAAGTATTGAACAGGAGTGTACTGTGATTACTTGTGACGGTGTCATTACAAGCTGGTCATTAAAAAAGAAGTATGATGCCTTCACAATCTGGTGTCCACTAAGGGTCTGCGTCTCGAAACTCATTCTCATTTGAAACGACAAATTTCGAGAAATTTCTCGTCCGTTTGTTTCGAAACGGGCCTCCGTCTCGTCTCGAAACTTCTCGTTTGTTTCGAGACGGGCGCCGTCTCGTCTCAAAACCTCTCGTTTGTTTCGAGACGGGCGCCGTCTCGTCTCAAAACCTCTCGTTTGTTTCGAGACGGACCTCCGTCTCGTCTCGAAACTTCTCGTTTGTTTCGAGACGGACCTCCGTCTCAAAAAGTTTCGAGACGCAGACCCTTAGTGCGCACTACTCTTCGCTCATTCCTTGGCGCAACACATTGATATGGGCGTCTTTTAAATCAGGTGCGTGAGACCCGTGACCCACTTCACGCGCTATTGAGAAAGAAACAGCGGTAGGACTGAAATGAATGCCAGAGAGTTTCCTTTAACAAAGCTGAAGCCAACCTTGCGGGAATCTTTGTTTCACTCACTTTGACCATAGATTTTCTATCATTGTGCCTGCAGACTCGAGGTCTCTTTCAGTAGCATTAGTAATGTATTCACCTCATCATCATAAAATATGCGGCATAAATTCAAACGCGCATCGACAAGAAGTTTTGACTCAGTTCAGCTAATCTCTATTGAATTCACGGTATGTACTCCGAGAAAGCCATAGGTCTATCCACGGAGCACTATTTGCGGACGACATTTCTCCACTATATGGATGTATAAGCTCGAAGCGCGTCGAACAATAATGGCGACTAATGACAGACTTACATGAACAAAGCCTAACAGCAGGTCCGTTGCAGGGTGAAGAACCGCGTTGTGCCGTACTGTATGGCTTTACTAAAATGTTTTATCGGATAGGCTGTTAGCTTTCCCAGTAGGTAATAAGAAAACTAGTAAAGCATCCTTCTCGCACCCTTATGCAAGCAGAGCAATACTACAGTCTGATTGAAAATAGGGTTTCTTTATTGTTTTTGCTTGTCCGAACTTCACAGACCTCTGTAAGGCCGAAAGTATGTTGTTCGTAAAGATTATAAACCTAAACACCGCAGTGAAGCCAAATTGTGCATCGTGGTACTTTATCCTATAACGGACCTGATTTTCTGTTTTGCTAATCAACTCATTCCTTCTTGGGTATGCTTGCTCGACCCGCTTCGAACCTAATTGTCCATATAGTGAAAGAATGTTACCGGCAAATGGTGATCCTTCAAAAAGCCGTTGGCTTTCTCGAAGAACCATACTAAGTTGATTTTCGATTTAGAATCAGACTCGGATAACATTTTTATTTTCACTTGTCAGCGCAACGCGTTCAACTTCCAGATGTTATTGAAGCACCATTGACGGACGATGTACCTTGACAAGTTCTCGAAGGGATGATCGTGCAAGGCTCCTAACTCAGCACGGATGAGCAAGTACTTTCGTATTCTGTCCGCCGTTTTTTCATTGCAAATTATCTTGTTTTCCTTGGCCGAACTGTCGTTCCAGTACCTCTGCAGTATCCAGTTTTGAAAGCTTTGCATAAAGCGCTCCCTGGAATAGTGCGCATGAAGACAGCAGCTCTCATTCGAAAAGTCGCCAATAATTGGTCGAGGTCTCCCGTATCCTATGGTCAAACGTCGCACTTCTGCCGCCTAGAATTGAATTAAATACGACTCGAGCAGTGCAGAGCTTGCCAAGCTAATGTTCCACTTACTTATATCGCACTGAAGTTATTCAGATTTCAAAATTCTGCCACTTGGAAAAAAAGGTTTTAGTTTATCGCGGCGTAAGTGTCGTCTAAATCGGTCCATGCATGGACGGAAACATGTGTCTGTCAGGGATG
This sequence comes from Craspedacusta sowerbii, assembly GCA_003687565.2. NCBI lineage: Eukaryota > Metazoa > Cnidaria > Hydrozoa > Limnomedusae > Olindiidae > Craspedacusta > Craspedacusta sowerbii. Next base: position 11,675 of record QQSS02151957.1, on the reverse strand, counting down.
ACGCGTACGCTTATGCTCACCAAATGGCTTCAAGTTTTTCGCTTGGGTTGCACGGAGACTGATGCGAACGTTGAACAACTGCAAGGGCTTTTGACCGCTACTTTCTACCCGGTGAGATGGTTTCGGATAATTGTACGCAGTTGAAGTGGAAGTCCTTCACTGCTAAATTAGGATCTGTGTCTCGAGACTCGTTCTCGGTTGAAAAGAGAAATTTCTTCGTCTCGTTTGAATCGAAACCGATATTCTTCTCGTCTCGAAACTTCTCGTTTGTTTCGAGATGGGCTGTCGTCTCGTATCGAAACTACTCGAAATTCAAATGGTCGCGAGACGCACACCCTTACTGCTAACGACTCGGCATTCGGTGTGTATTCTCGCAAACATACCTCTCGCGGCCAAAGAGGAGTGATTTGCGGACATGGCCTCAAGCGCCAGCGGGCTTAGTTCAATCCGTCAGACGAGACTTTGCTACAAGTCTCCCTTCTTGCGTATTGCACAGCGCCATGCGAAACAGTTGCTGGAACGATGGACCTCGTATGCAGGCAATTCTCGAAGGGTCTTCTGATAGTGAGCAATTCTATTCCGTCCGGCAGTTTCGGCAGTAACTCACTCGTACTCGTACCTCGAAGAACTTTCTGACAGACTGCGGAGTCGCGCAATTGTTGTTTAGCTCTTCTCCAGGAAAGTCTACCAGCCAGGATAGCCACTAATGTGAGAATTACACTGCTGTCGCTGAACTGAGCTGGTGCAGACTGGTGTAGTTCAGGTGAAAAATTTTTTGAAGGTATGTGCACTCTCACCCTTTTTCTGGACTGGCGTAAATTTATTGCACTTCGTGTTAACTAACCCCACATTTAATCGGTTCCAGAATACCAACGGTGTCGTCGTGAGAGTAAATTGTGTGGTTGAAACCGTAAGTCCTGCTTGCTTGACAGAAACGAAGTCTCGTTTATTGCTTTTGTCGATTGGCTTTGAAAGGATCCATCGAGCAAGTGCTTTCCCCGGAAGTACACTTTTTCTTACAGAATTTACATGAGCGTTTCAGTGGTAGTGATGAATTTATTATATAGCAAACGCAGTTGCGATGTTTGCCTGTTCCTTACTTCCACATAGATTGCTTTTTTTTAAATTTGCGTGGGAATCTCTAATCAGAAAGGACAAGCAACACTATAATGTAAGGAATCACACACCTCACGAAGCAAAAATTGAAGATCACTTCATTTGAACTTTGCCGTTTTTTACTGCAAGCTACAAACGCTGCAAGTTTTTTTTAAAGCCCCGCTTTGTTTAAGCAGCCCAGAGTCTCTTGTTCGTTCCCCCAACCATTTTCATATAGATTAGATTGGGCGTCGTCCCTTGGTGCCACTCAGCCTTGTGCGTGGCGAGTTTTAACCATGGTCATTTTGGTTGCACGCTAAGTCAAACACATTTTCTGACTGACGGTCGAGTTGACGAAAGACCGACCGGTTTAAAGCAAGCAAGCTTGCCGACCGCATTTGATTACGGTTGCTGCGGATCTGAACTTCACACAAAATGGCAGCTGAATTTTAGTTCACTGAATTTGCTTGAGCTGATGCTAAAATGTCAGCACCACCGGGAAGTTCGTCCGCAACGTTGGCAAGACAATCTCCGGCTGCGGCTACAAAACCTCCTGTCATGCAAGGTCTTCAGGTTAGTAGATTTGTTGTTTTTGGTAAGTATTTTTCGGGAACTTAACCTTTCTTCTAGCAATCAAATTGAACCTTGCTGTCAATTAAAAACTTGAAATAATTTCTCGTGGATTAATTGCTGGGACAACTCAGAGAAAGACTAGAAATTCTAGAACATTCTTAAGAATTTTGTCCTGGGTTCATTCTGCTTCTGTAAAGGACAGCCACACCGCCCTCTCCCTTTCAAACACAGGTACAAACGGACATTTGTGTAAATGTTTGTATCTGTGCGTGCCTGAACCTATTTGTGTGTGTGTGTGTTTGTGTGTCTTATGCCTGTGTTAATTGGTGTTTTTAAATATAATTTTTTTCATTTTATATAACCGTATGTTGGATGTATGGGTTGATCCTTTGTTCCTTTGTTTTAGGGTCTGTCTTTTAGTCAGAGCATGTCAAGAAGGCCACCTAGGCTACGCAGAAGATCAATATCTGTGTCATCTACAGACAGTTACAGCTCAGGTTGCACATGTAGCTTTGTGGTCCTTGTAGTATGAAACTGTAATTGTTGTATGAAAAATAATCCTGGGTTTGTAATTCTTGCATCCTTGTTCATGGGTTGTGTGGGTGGTACTGTCACGGACCATCATGGTTGATTTGGGCTTTGACTTCAGTTTGATCATGTTGGATTGAAGCCCTGGATTTTGGAGAAAAGATTGAGAAGAGTTAGTTGCTTCGTGTATGAGAATTGTGACTTTCGTGTGAGATTTTGGTCTTTGTCAGTTTCTTAAGTTGCAATAGTTAAATTGGTTTACTACTTTCCTCAAGGTAATGTGATTCTGAATGACAATTGAATCAATTGATTGTTCTTCCAAATGTTTGCTATCATATTTAGAAAAGTGGATTATAAATAGCATTGCTTCTTTAATCTGATAACGGCTTTATCTATTTTGATAGACAGATTGTTGATAGGGCTTGGTTATCATTTGCGTCCTAGTATAATCCTGTTAGTAGTCATTCTCCTTGCCCAAGTGTGTTACTTATAGTTGCTTTTTGTTTAACACTGGGTTGTAGGAATGATGAATTTTTAGTACGTGTATATGAAAAACATTGGGTTGGGACGCTGAGTTATGGGAATGATGAATCTGCGGTGCATGCATATAAAAAACCTTTGGGTTGGGACATGAGTTACAGGAATGATGCTTTTGTGGGCATGTATAGGAAAATTTTGCTAGTGGGCTGTTGCTTTCACTTTGTACAGAGTTGGTTATCTGTAACCCTTTCTATTGTCAAGACCCCACGATCAACGATATACATGATTGATTTTTAATTACCCTGATTGTAAATGTTGCCTTGTGATAGTTGAAGACGGGCATCTGTTATATGTACTTGTATCCAAAGTTATTGTGAATAAGCCTGCTTTATGGTTAGCATGCACCTTTGCTTAGTTCTCTTGCCATTTCAGATGGTTTTATGTTTTCCCATTGCGACCAGACGTCAGACCATGTAGAGTCAAAATCTACTTAACATGCTCCTGTTCTTACTCTTTTACTGATTTAGTTGCCTATTTATAAATTTTTATGCTAGGCCGAGCTCAGCGCTAATTAGCATTGCAAAATTGATATAAGTTATATATCCAGTCTGAACTATCGCTATGTCGTGTACTTGTTTATTGCAACACCTGGATATTAGACAGCATGGATTTTGTGTCTTCGCCAGGAATTTAAATTGTGTTGTTTTGATTCAGCCTTTGTTTTAGTGTAATTGCTTAGCCTTATATGATGTTGTTACTGTGATCAGTATAGTTCTTGAGTATCATTTTTAGAATTTAGGTACCACAGGCAAGCCTTGTTAATGCCAAATCTTTAACCAAACTTCTTTCTTTAGCCAGTTACTCTGATGCCAGTTATTCATCTGACGAAGAAGATGGGGGTGTTAACCCAAGGGAAAAAGAGCAGGTCAGTAATTGCTTAATTTCCTTGTAGCATATATAAATTAATATGCTCATGTTTCTTCTGGAAGATTCTATGTAGTTGCCGCTATGCTCGTATGTTAGGCTTGAAAGCTGGGCTATCTAGTTGGCTGCCAAGCTTGTAGGTCAGGTTGATGCTAAAGATGATTGGGGTAACTGTTATGAAAGATGGCGGAAGTGGAAACTGGCCGTGTCATTGTTAGGAAATATAGCTGCCACCTTGATTACTCAGTGCCACGTGCATCTTGATCATATCTGGACTAGCAGATATGTGACAAGTGCGGGTGTATGTAGACACCGTGCCTCAATGCCATACATGGGAATAACCATTGTGTTATGGAACCGTTATGCAGACACGCTTAACCTGCGTATGTCATGGAAGTCACCTTATATGGCATGGTCCCAGCATGGCAATGTACAGAAGTGCCATTTGTCAGATAATTTGAACGTAAGTGTGTAGTTGAAGCTATAAGCGTAGCAACTAACCACTTTTATAAATAAGCAAAAGCATTATTCAGCGAGAAACGTTTAGTCGCAGCTCTTGTGTTGTCACTCGTGTTTACAGCCATACCTTCAAACATTAATATAAAGTTTTCTGAATTGACAAACCTATATCTTCATTTGACTAACCGAGGAATATTACTTAGCTTTAAATAAAAATCTGCACAGGGGAACTCTTTTAATGTAGTGTAAGTATAATTTAGTGAGGGTCTAATTAGTCAAAGTATCTTGGTAAGTTAATGGTAATGGGGCTGCTACTCCAACTTCCGGGAAAATATCTCATACTATAGACCTGTTATCAGTACTTTGCTGCGACGCTGATTCCGAGCTGAGACCCGCTTAGCATAATGACGTGCTGTCAGCTACTGTCTCCCCTCTTAATGAAACATCTTACATGGATGAATCTAATCAATGTGCACTTAGATTTTTAATCATTGTCTGATGTGTCATTTCTTGCATCATATGGTAAAGACTAAAGAATATCTGAGTTACATGCTTATTGATTCCGAGATAGCAATGGAAGTGAAATGGTGATTAAGGAAATGCAGTTTATTGGACTGTGCACGAGACTGGTATGTGTTTATGCTGGTATGGGTCATCATAATCATCGAAGCAATGAAGAGTCTGTCAAATCTTTCACTTTACGTAATAGCCTTCAATGGCTAAGAAATCGCGGCGTTCATTCGAGAACGACAGATTTCCATGTCGGTGATTGGTGATGCTGAGTTCGTAGCCATTGATCGTTTTCTTGAAAAGCTTTTTCGTGCTATAAGAGGTTTTGTTTAGCTGAAAACGAAGTGTTCTCGAGTCCTCGTCTGTACTGTATCAAGAGGAGATGTGACTGGGTTTGCGCAGGAAATGTGTTACCCTTGTCACCTGAGAGCTTCGTGCTTTAGGAGTCCAAGGTAATTTTGATATGAATCGGAATGGCATCTGTAGATCGACTTCGAAGTATCTCTTTTCCGTTTGTATTTGTAGGTCAACTCAGGTGGTCAAAAAGACTTTCGTGTTCGAAATATTAAATTAGCCGATTTTGGGCGAAGAGAAATTGAGATTGCAGAGCAAGGTAAAAGCTCTCAATCGCCCTATCCTTATAATCTGCGTCTTGAAACTATGATGTGCTGTATTCCATTCGTTTTGTTTTCGCCTCGAAATTTTCATGTCGTTCGTCCATAAGGCGAATCCATGTTTGATTTTCATATAAGGACCTAGTTCTTCGTCGCGCAAATTTAGTTATACTGTTCTCCTTTGTTTAGAAATGCCTGGTCTGGTCTTGCTCCGTAAACGCAACCACAACGAGAAGCCTTTGGAGGGTGCAAGAATCGTTGGTTGTACTCACGTCACAGCCCAGGCGGCAGTAAGGGAATCACAATGCACCATGCATACGCACTATTTAGTTCGCTTATGGTTCGATAGTATATATCGTAATAGTGAAAACGTTTAAAGGGGGTGCATCTGTTACTTTGCAAGTTTGGCAGTTCGAATTCCGTGCGAATTTAGGTCGGCATAATACGTAATGTGCTATTGTTAGGGTGGCTGGGTAGCGTGAACGATCAGACTCAAAAATGCGGTATAGCACCTTACCATGCGGCGCATCAAATAGAACCGTGTTTCTGAAATTTACAATTTTGGATTTGGGATAGTCGCGGAAGAGCTTGACCTCAATATTTGGACTCTGGATGAGTGGATTTAGGTTGTTGTGGGTGGGAAGTTTGAATGGGTTGGGTAAGAACGTTCAAAATCCGTGTTTATAAGTCGCGGGGATGCAGACACGTATTGATCTTTGATAGCTGCATGTGGTAGTTAGGATTAATGTGCAGCATGGAGTCGCTTGTTTGTATGCAGACCTTCAGAGACGAGGCCGTATTCAAAGATGACCAATTCAGTATAATGCTCTTTTTGTGGCTATTGTCTTGTCGAAGGTCACGTGCTTACTCCTCGATAGCTTTGCTCGCACACCTTTCCTTTCCCGCGTACCAAAGTCGCCGCATGGAAACGAGGCGGAGGATGGCAAAAAAAAAATAATAATAATAAAATAAACGCGCGATAAACGCACCAGGAGGGTATAAATCTGCCGTTTACTCCGTATTGCGATTGGTCTGATATGACGTAATCTCGCGGCAGGTATGCTTACAAGATGGCTACCAGTCTGCAGTCGTTACTGATGGGGAAGCTTTCGCTGGCATGATATTTTTTTATTGATTTTCTTTATTTTGTTTGTCTGACTTTAACCCTAATCCTAACCCTAACCTTAAGACTAAACTTAAACCTTACCGAAACCCTTTCCCTACCAAGCTCGCGCTATCCTCAAGCACTTGGAATTTTCCATGAAATCAAAAAAAAAAAAAAAAAAGAAAGAAAGAGAAAATCAACGACGATTGATGAAAGTATTCTGGCGTGCATTCGCCATGCTGACCTTCGCGGCAAGTCGCATGACCAATAGCGTGTTGAGGAGTAAACGGTAGATTTGTAATATGCCAGCACGAACTTCAATAACGATCGAATAACAGCGGCTGAGCACTCTCGTGTTGACCAGGATTGACGTTTGACCTTGCGTATTTGTTTAATTCAGGTTCTAATTGAAACTCTGGCAGCACTGGGTGCGCAGGTCAGGTGGTGTGCATGCAACATTTACTCAACCCAGGTAAGTTTTACCAGGTGTTTGCTCTTAAGTATGCTTGTCATGGGACATGGGATTTTCTAGTTGTGGAATACTCCTATTGAATAAGGTTATTAAGTTTTATTGAATTGTCGTTGTTTTTTAATGCTAGGTTTATAAATATGGACAGCAGTTGTTTAATCCTAGGAAACTAGTAAAGCAAGCAAAGCACGGTCTGGTTAATCTCTGCTTTATGGACTGTTTTTATATTTGATTCTCAATGCAGCACTGTTGTTCCAGTGTCAAACTATGCAAGATTACTGTAAAAATTTCAAGGTTGTGGTTGCATATAAGCGCATTAACTCTTACGTGCGTCGACCACGTTGACCAAATATTTTTTTTTCCTGGCGATTAACCCTGGTTAATCGAAGTTCACTTATGCCTGATTTTCCTGAAGGCTTTTCTGGTGCTTGCTTGCTTGTCCTATCTGATGTCAGTTGGAAATTCTTTAAGCGCTTATTCCTGCATTCCCGCTCGACCGCACGGACCGCGCCGTTTCCTTCGTGTTTGTGCGTGTGTGTCTGTGGGTGTGTGTGTGTGTGTTGGGCGGATGAAGTTCGTCCCATCAACTGGGGATGAAGCAGTTTGAAGGCGTTTATCTTTCCAAACCGTTCAAAAATTAAGTGCCCGGTAATTTTGTTTCAAAAGTCCGATGATAGTCCCTTTAGTGTTTCTGCTATGTTTATATTATTCCTTATTCTGGCTGCAGATTGCTGCCGTAGGCTGAATCGTAGTTTCCATTCCAGGCATTAAGCCAAGATCCTTTAAATTGGAATCGGAATGGAGTTTTTCATGAATTATAGCTCCCGGTCCGTTTTCCCCTTGCCGAGCTTTTTCCTATTGCGCCGTGTGCTAGGTGATTTTTCTAATTGTCTTCTTCATCGAGTGAGCACAGGTGTTCTAGATGCTGTTCTTACTTTCCTTTGTAGAACGAAGTAGCTGCTGCTCTAGCTGAAGCAGGTTCGTGTTTTCCATCTGTTGTTAACTCTAATAAATTGTCGCCTCGATTGCTGTAGAACCCTGATGAACGAGCTAATGTAAGGTCCGGCTTGCGCTATTGGTTTGAATTATAGTATTGAATGTGTATGTTATGGCCTATGACTTTCTAGGTACGTCTATTACAAGTGAGCTAGTGGATAGCACGAGTTTAAAAACGACCGCAATGAACTAAGCTAAAAAAAAACAAACAAGCGAGATTGCTAGGAAGAGTCTCAGATTGTCATGCCTTACTTTAATGCGGCTTGTTAGGGTTTAACCACGCTATTAGATTTTGTAAGCCTTTTTTCTTGAACGTCCCCAATCTTGACCCTACGAAAATCCGAGTCAGTCTGGGGAGGATAAGTTTGCGATTGGGGAGCAGGCAAGCACGTTTTCGCTTCCGTTCATCCGATAGTGGCCGTTGATTATTTGTTGACCTACGTCTTTATTTGTACCGCGCCCGCCCTTTAGGTTATCCGATCTACGCTTGGAAAGGCGAGTCTGAAGACGACTTTTGGTGGTGCATAGAGAAGTGCATTCAAACTTCGAATTGGATTCCGAACCTGGTATGCTTAGTTAAAGCTTTCTGGAGGATGTGGATATGAGTTTGAGTTTTTTTTGTGTCTACGGCATTTGGAATGGTATTCATGCGTCTAAACCCCGATAGAAGGTAGTATCCCCTCGGAGATTTCTGTCTTATATGAGCCTGTTCGTGTGTGCAGGTGTTGGACGATGGAGGTGATGCCGCACACTTGATTCTGAAAAAGTTTCCCGCGATCTTCAATCAGTTAAAAGGAATTGTAGAAGAAAGTGTCACCGGGGTGCATAGGTAAGTGGTGCAGATTCTTTGAAATGACGCGCTGCTTAAGCCTGTGCTGCGAGGTATAAATGATTCATATTTTTGATTTCTTATGGATGAGTTTTATTCGCAGTTTGGACTTGTTTGTTAAAAGCGTTGCTGTTAGTTACGTATTGTTTTCTCGAATTGTGCGGCGAATAACATCTTGTTGATTATAGTTTCTTTTTGTTGTCGAAGATTATACCAGTTGTCGAAGGCGCAAAAATTGACTGTACCCGCTATGAACGTCAACGACTCTGTAACCAAGGTCAGCGCTTTCCACCAGCTTATTTTTATTATAAATCAGTTCCTTGTTGTTGTTTGCAATTTGTGCAGATTTGAACTCGTCTGGATTGACATAAATCTTGTTTATTACTGAATCAAGTAATGTAAGTAATTGATTTTAGGGCGTCGGCCTTGTTGGTTATCTTGTCATCTTTAAATGGGTCGTAACTCCTTTCATTCAAATGTTATTAAGAGACAAGTTTTTTTTAAATTTGTTGTGTGTTTGTGTGTGTGTGTGTGTGTGTTTGTGTGTGTGTGTGTGTGTGTGTTTGTGTGTGTGTGTGTGTGTGTGTGTGTGTGTGTGTGGGGTGTTGTTCAATATAGGAGACGACAGGCTCGCCATTCGCAGCCTTCGCGCTAACAAACATTTGATTAAAATGTCTGAAAGCGTTACTGAGGCAAGAAGTGTTTCCAGTTGATGTCAGAGGATTGTCCGTTTGATCGATAAACGTGGCAGCGGCTAATTGTGGCTCTGTGTTAGGAGAGACGGTGGTGCGCACGTCTCGTTGGTTTTTCTCTTGTCGCAGACTTTTCTGACCTTTGATAGAAGTATCTTCTAGAGAGCGCAACTGCAGATGTTCCCAGTTGTCGCTGACCCGATGTGCATCCGCTGTGCTTGGTCGACTTGGAAGCTTCTGTTTCTTTTTCTCCGTGACGTTTTTTTCCCCTCTGATTAAGCAAAATTTCAGTTCTAATAAGCGATTAGCATTAGGCTTACGTACAGGCAATCTGATGCGGAGCTGCAGTATTCGATAATTTTTGACTCGGGAACCGATTCCATAGCGTTTGAGACGATGGACCGCATTCTTGCTGGACTGGCTTACCAGCTGCTTGATGCCCTCTGTAGTTTGATTCCGGCATCCTACTAGTATGGCCGGTGTTGCCTTCGCGCCTGTCTTCTCTCGTTCAATTTGTGTTGCCTTCTTAATTCCGGTGATTCGAGTTGATCTTACATTAGGACGCTCGCATGCCGCTTGCTTCTAGTCTGATAAAGCTATTTTACTTTTTTAGTGCACATGTACGTTTCTTGTTTGGTGGTTTAAGTATGCATGTGATCTTGTCGCTGTGCATTTGCTTAGTTTTCGTCTAGTCCGCATTTGGAACTGCTGTCATGCTCAACTTAGGTAATGCCGGTAATTCGAGCAGCAATTGCGGTCTTAATAAGGCTCCGTCTCCCTTTTTTCCAAAACCTGTGTGTGTGTGTGTGTGTGTGTGTGTGCGCGTGTGTGTGTGTGTGTGTGTGTGTGTGTGTTTGTGTGTTAGTCCGCGATGTTTTTCAAGAAAACTAAATAACCCTCGCGACCGTTTCCCGATCCAATGCCGACGATCACGACCGGGTGCAGCTTAATCGTGATCCCGCCCTTTCGTGGCCGCCCTGTAGGTTGGTTAAAGACTGATAAGGGAATTCATCCATGTATGAGGGAAATAATGCACTAATAGCTCACGGTTGCTGTGGGGAGGTCAGAGGTGGATTGTTCTTAGGTCGAAATTCCTAAATTACCGTGGTTTTGAGTTCTTCATTGTATTCCGTAGACGAAATTCGACAATCTTTATTGCTGCAGAGAATCCGTGCTCGACAGGTAATTCTAGCTACACCTTTGTCTAAGCCTGTAAACCTCAGGTGATCTCGTCTTCGTTTTGTGCATTTGACCTTAAGTCGCTGTTTATATATATATATATATATATATATATATATATATATATATATATATATATATATGTATGTGTGTGTCTATGCGCATGTGCAAGCGCAATTATGTATGGCCTTTGTTAAATAAGTATATTTTGCCCTTGGTTAGTTGACTAGCATTAAGTTAAATAGTCTTGCCATTATTTTATCAGTTTTATTGCGATCAATATCATTTTGGTTAAAGACTTATGCATAGCATGGCTCATTCTGATGAAATGTTCTCGTTGGTTGTTGCCGTTTTATCCACAGTTTGAAGAGAACGACAGATGTTATGTTCGGTGGCAAGCAGGTCCTTATTTGTGGGTACGGTGAAGTGGGCAAGGGGTGTGCCGCCGCACTGAAAGGTTTGGGATCCGTCGTGTATGTCACTGAGATCGATCCAATATGCGCGTTACAGGCCTGGTACGTGTTACAAACACTGACTTTGTTGTTGTGCAAAGTGTATTTTTTTGGGGTTGCATGCTCGCTAGTTGACTTGCGTTAGGCTTATATGGTTTGCTCGCAAGGCTTAGAAAATCCCATCAAAGGTTTCAAATTTTGCGGAAATAGACGGAGGAAGATGTCTTTTCGAGTCGTAAAGTTTGACCTTGTGTTCAAGTTGTCAATTCTATTCCTTGAAAATTTTGTTGTCAATTCCTTGGATAATGTTAAGAATAATATTAAAATTTAGGATTTAGGATATCTTATTTTTAAATTTACATTATTTATAAAAATGATATTAAAATTTAGGTTTAGGGATATCTTTTGTAAAACTGACATTACTTATAAAAAATAATAAAATTTCGGATTTATGATATTTTTCGTAAAATTTGACATTTTATAAGAATACATATTGCTCAATTTAGCATGGATGGTTTTCGAGTGATGCGAATGGAAGAAGTAATCAAAAATATCGACATCTTAATCACTTGTACAGGTTGGTTGGTTGGATTTTAGCCACATCTGTGACTGCATGTAGAATCCTATCTAAAGTAGTCTGTCTGTCGCTAAGCGTGTTTGGTTGCTTGTCCGTACTTTCGGTTCCTGAGCCGGAATTATTATCATTATTATTATTATTATTATTATTATTATTATTATTATTATTATTATTATTATTATTATTATTATTA
>QQSS02151846.1:0-15677 GCA_003687565.2 Craspedacusta sowerbii | reverse complement strand
ACCGAAAAATCCCCCTTACTTCTAACACTGCTTTTAGCTTATACTGTCTTTGAACCCGACTTATCAGCTGAAGCTTAATTACGGATCCATGCAAGTCTATTACCATATGTTGGCTTATACCCTATTATCGCCTACTATACTTTTTGAGCTTTTTGAGGAGAGTTTTATTAGTGTTTGCTTTTTGCAGACGCGTGCCTAGCGAAGAGACAACTGGTGTCGAAGATATCAGCACATTTTCACAAGAGCATCTCGTTTTACTTTCTATATATATTATATATATATATATATATATATATATATATATATGCATATACTTAATAATTTAAGAGAGTTCATCAGTTATCTTGAAAGGGCTGTTCTATAAACACGCGATAAAGTTCTTACTGCTCGTTTTTTAAGTCTATGTAACTTTTGCTACTACTTTCCATGATGCATTACCAAGTGAAATGCATGGATGAACAAACGAAAAATACAGACTTATCCCAGCTTGAGTAGTCAAAGAGTTTCTTGCTTTGCCGGTAATACCAATATTTTTTGACACCTCAGAATCAATCACCCTGATATGGCTACTCCAGGATAGGCTTTAGCATGATACCTAAAAATTTTGTATCATAAACACGTTTAATAGAAGTTCCACTTATTGATAGATTCGGTAATGCAAGTGGCAAGATATCAAGCTTCTTGTCTCCTGCAAATACGATATATTTATTCTTTTTAATATTCAAGGACTGTCAGTTTGAAAGAACCCATTGATCTGTTTGTTGCATTTGCTCAATCATAGTGGAAAACAGGCCACTGATGCTATCATGCGAGAAAAACACGCTAGTTTCGTCAGCAAACATGATAGCCTGTAGCTGAGGAACAGAATTTGCAAGACCATTTACATAAAGCTGGAACAGCAGTGGACCCAATACAGAACCTTGTGTAGCCCCACACGTGCCATAAAAAATATTGCTGGTCACGTGATTGATCTCTACATGTTGGCTTTCCCCTGTCCAGTAACAACTGAACCCTGAGATGCTAGATGCTTAGACTGCATACCATGTGTGTCGAAGGCCTTATTTATGTTAAAGACGTCTCCTATGCTGTATTGCTGTACTGACAGAATTGAGATAATTACTTATATCATACGGTTTGTCAGTTTCTAATATTAGAATCACTTAATCAATTTTCATGTCCTTGAGGGAATTTTCTGCTATAGTGATTTTGAAAATAGACAATTCAGAGCAGAAAGCAATTCATCCAAAATAACTGATACTATTACAAACTGGAGATATTGCTACGACTATTTTAGTTAGGCACGATGTTAGGCATTGTAAGAAGCTTTTCTGGAGAATGCTGTTGATAATTAAACGGAATTAAAAAACCGAATTCCGCGAGGAAGGAGCGTTGGAAAACTGCATTGCCCCTGCAGCCTTGTGTCTGTGCCCAGTTGGCTTGGCTTCCATCAGACTGCTTGCACTAAAGCTAGTGCAGTTGCCTGGGGAAGTTGGCTGCGCTTTGAAAACTCCCAACTTCCGCATAAGAAATGCGTCACAATCCAGGCTGTGGTAATTTAGGCGTAGCGGTTGTTTGTATTCCTGCTCTTTCAAGCCCGTTACACTTAGCAGGCGCACTTTTTCTTCCAGATTTGCAGGAAGCATGGTTGGCTAGAAGTGTGGTCTTTTCAAAACCCTGTTTTAAATTTATACAATAGCAAAGAAGGAATGCTTGTTAGTGAAAGATGATTAATGAGACAATTGGACGGCAGTGCTGGAGTGATTCTAAGCTGTAAACAAAAACGTAATGTGAAAGAAGACCGGTCGACGAACATGCTCTTGTGAACTGTGTGCTAGGGCATCACCATGACCCGACCCCCGATCTGCTTCTTGATTCTTCTGGTTCGATGCTTTTCTTTCTTTTTAAACTCGTTTTTGATGCACGCACAATTATGCTTTCAAAATTTAACTTTGGCCAATATAAAAATATATGTGCTCGCGTGATATGGACGTAACTGTGTGTTATTTGGTGCTCTAGACCACACCAAGCTTAAATTTATTCTCAAATAATGTTTCACGAAGGCTAAAAGGATTCATACGATCATTACCTCGAAGGGAGCACGTAAATGACTGACTTATTAACGTATAATTAGTACGGGATAAGGAAGTCAGATTTTGTGGAAAAAAACATCGAAAGCTATTAAGCCGTTGAACTTTCTACAAGCTTTCTACAACCAGGAAGTTATTCAAACCCCGATCGATATCAATCCTGCGATCTGCCAGAGCTGCGTGGGTGTCGCTCAATACATAACATAAACGAGCGCTGCAAAAATTCCATTTGCCGTAAAGATCCACGACGGTAAGTATTTTAAAAATATATGCACATCATGTGAAGTCAATTAATATTATTGTATGCGAATATTAGTTACGTCCGCGTTATTTTTAGCTGCCATAATATACTTTAGTCACCATTGCTGAAAAGATTTAGGCGAAGGATAAATAGGAAATCCATGTTTATTTAACCCGTTTTACACTTTAATTAAATTAAGAGATATTCACCAGTACCATGCAAGAATGTGTTTTCGTTTATACGCTCGTTAATAAGATCATATTTCTTTCATTTTGGATTAATCCAGATTTTCAAATAGGATTATATTTTATAATATATATCTTTATATATACCTTTATACATGCAAATATATATACATATATATATATATATATATACATACATCAGTAAAAAAAGTCGTATTCGCAATATTCGCAACCAAGCTGCATCCCTCTGTCCTCCTGTGATGTGGATTCTCTATTCACTAATACTTCTTCGGATGAAATAATTGAGATCTGTTGTGAATTTTTATTTACGGAAACCCTAGTTACAAAACAAGAACTGCATCTATTCTTGTCGGTTGACTCCAACCTTTTCTCTAAGGGTGCTAATTTTGTTTTACGTAACTGCTGATTTTGTTTTTTTACTTGGCCACAGCGTTTCTTGAATAAGACAAACGATGTGGATAATTATATATCGCACATTAAGTCAATTAGCAACTAAAGTTAATCGCAGGCTTACTGGGTATGGTTGGCTTGGAAACACGAGGCCATTGTAATTATTTCTCGTTCTACAAGAGGAAGAAATTATTAAAATCTTGAAAATATAGGTAAAGGTGCAAGACTCTTATGCGAGGACGGGTTTATGTTACACCTTTTTTGGAAAATGTGTGCAATAAAAAATAACAAAATAGATATTTAAAATGAATTCATTAAAATTATGTAATTATAATTCTATATAAATCTACTTTAGCATGAATTTTGAATCTACGAACGCAAGCACCTCCGTCGTGGATGTTCTGATCTGGAATAATTTGTGTTCTACTTAAGCTAACGCAGGAGTAGGATCGGAGTGGTGGAGGGGAGCCCGGCCAGAGCTCTAACGTAGGACAGTAGTAAAGATAGGCTGTATCCGATCTCATTTCGCTCATCACCAAACTTTGCTCCAAATACGTTCGCTAGGAAGATTTTCCAACCTTGAGTGACAATCCGTATGTGGTTAAGTCCACGGTCGCAACTTTAGTATACTTAGTATACTTAGCAACTTTAGTATATTTTAGTATACCTTGTCTGTGATTTAAACGACATTTTTGTATCCCGTAGGTCATGCGTCTGCGCTTATGAAATATTTCATATAAGTTATGGATTTCGTTAAGAAATTTTATATTGAGTCTTCCAAGAATGTTACAGCTACACTTAATTTTATTTTATATTTAACTGATTTAATTATTTATTTAATATATATTTTATATCAGACGATGTCCGTCTTGAACCAAGCGATCCTGGCGCTGGCTTTCGTTCAGTCGGCGTTCACGTATGATAACTCAACGTGTGAGCCATGCAACAGGAGATGTTGTGAAAATCTCCCTTGCTGCAAAGGTAAGGCCTTGGATACTCGTCTGCTTTTATTAGAAACACTAATCGGGAGTCTTCTGATAAGTGAAGTTTCTTGATTTCCCTTCGCATCGTGGTCTGCCCACACGGCAAAATCATTCTCAAGGACTTGCATTTTAAACAATGGTCGTAGGTGGTTGGCACTTTCCCAGTGGCTAGCGGAGAGGCATTTTTGAGAAGGTGCTACTTCTTAGAAGGTGCTACTTCTTAGGGTAGCCTGCATTGAGCATGTCCGTCGACTTCAAGACCTTTGTCATGTTTCGACTTGATTATTGTTTAACTGGAGCTAGGCCGCTCGCACTGCCGCATCAATAGTCAAAACCTACTTAGCCTCAAACAGCTGAAAGAATATGAAAAGTTCTGAGAAGCAGTGGCCCGTAAAATAATAACCAACTGCTATGATGACATTCATCGATGACTCCATGTGGGCTATGATGAATTATGGCTGCTTGACTTTGCGATTCTAGTGCGATCTTGCGGCTTGCGTCTAGGTGACCTGGTGAAGGATGGATGCGGTTGCTGCGCCGTGTGTGCCAAAGTTTTTAACGAAACATGCGGTGGTTCGAGCTTTTACATCGGCGAGTGCGACAAGGGTCTTGTTTGCAATTACCGAGACGGAAGCAAGGCCATAGGTTTATGCGGTAAGCTGAGTAATATATGTTATGATGTGACTGACGCATCTTTACTAGTACCAGCGCAAGAATCAAGACACTTCCATACAATATCAAGGTCTGCTTTACATCACTCCTAACTCTAATACATCTTCTCAGGAGCTAACTCAATCTCCCCGCCTTCACTCTCTACATATCTCTACACCCGAACAATACCCACAAATACAATACATTACTATATCACGTGACCAACTGCCAATCATAGCGTCGCTACACAACACGTACATGTGCGTTGGAGTGGAAATGGATTTTCCAAGTGTCACATCAAGCAGCCTTTTTGCTGCTGTCTTTGCCGTCCCAGTCCTCCTTCGTGTCCTTGCAATTACTGATCATTGATATTACTATAGACTCGAAATCTTAAAATTTTGTGGTTTTCTTTAATGCAGGATGCTCAACGACACCATGCAGAAGATACTGCGAATATGGCTACATAAAGAATCGGCACGGATGCGACACATGTTGGTGCAATCGACGACCACCCCGTGAGTACTCATACTAGAAGGGTATAAAGCTACCGTTTAGTCCTCAGTAAGCGCTGCATCGCGAGTGGTCTGATATGACGTCTTCTCGCGGCGGTTAGGCTTACACCATGGCTGCCAGTCGGCAGTTTTTGCTGACGGAAATAAGCTTTCGCTCCCATGTTATTATATATTTTTTTCGGTTAGTCTCACTGTAAGCGGAGCTTTAACCCTTACCTCAGCCTAACCCTAACCCTAACCCTTTGCAATCCTTAAGCAAATAAATTTTTATATAGAATTAAAAATATATATAGTCGAATGCAATCTATCATAGTACCCAGCGTGCTTCCCTCGTAAATCAATTCAGGGCATTTCGCAAGATTTGGACCAATCGTGATTTGAGGAGTAAACGGTAGCTTTACGGTATGCAAGCGTTTGAGCATTTATGACCCGGATCGAGGCTTTAAAAGCAGTCAGACGACGGACTACATTGCGACGCAAATTAACACTTGTCATGCAAGAATGGTGGCCCTAGGCCGTTATTAATTAGTTGTTAATTGTGATTTTCTGAGAGGATTCATTAACAAACGACATCTTTCTTCAGTGATTTGCAGTTCACCATATAGTTGCAATTGCGCTTTCGGAGTTTACTTCTACTTCGATGAAAATGGGTGCCAGCGATGTGGGTGCAACCCTCGCCCAGGTTTGTGAGTCTAACACCTTCACACATTTCTTCACTTCTTCTGCCCATTCCAATATTGTTTATTCTTAATTTCCACTGCTTTGCAATTAGTTATGATCGAAGCTTTTTGTTTTTCGTGTCCTATTCTTTTTGCCTGTAAGTTTACCTGCTTGACACTAATGTGATTTGCGACCAGGTTTCTATGAGATCATCGTTCGTATCAACGGCATAATAAGTTCAGTAATTTGATTTATGGAAAGTTAACTAAATTTGAGGGTGGTCTGCAATAATGAAAACGTGCTTTAACAATTTGCCCGCATTCATAGGCTGTCGAGGCCAGGTAAAGATGGTCGCACCTTACCAAGCAACCTCAGTTTTTCAATGCTGCTGTCGGGAGCTGCCACTCTTTTAAAATTCGAAAATTATTTGCATATGGTTTTCTACTTTTCATAGGCCTGAGATTCGTTTGGTGCTAATTGCAAAGAGCTTATCTATCACCATTGGGTCGTCTTGCATGTTATGTTACGCATGCGGGTTGACTACCTTGCTCAAATTTTAATGGCTTTGTGGCTTCGGCTAGCTCCTATCAAGATCTTGATCTTACCTCACTCTCGTTAGAAATGGACGCACATGCAAAGGTCTGAGCAGAGGTCAAATTTAAATCAGCGCTCGTAATTTTTTGGAGATGTGTGTTCACGTTTAGCAAAATGCTTAGTGTGCACTTGTTTTTTCTTTAGTTAAAAACATCTGCAAGCTTCCTAAAGTTGTTGGTTCTTGCTATGGATACTTTCCAAAATGGTGGCATAACTATCAGACAGGGAAATGCGAAAAATTTATTTACAGTGGCTGCGAAGCCAATGAAAACAACTTTCAATCCAAGGATGACTGCGAAGAAATATGCCCTGAGAGAGGTAAGTGTGTGAAAACTATTGAAGCAAAAAAAAAAAAAAACTTCGAACATAAATTCCGCTGATCAGAGCGACAGGAATAAGTTATTGGAATTAATATGTAAAGATGTTTGTGTAAGCAAACTACAGGAAGGGACTGATTAATTATTTGCGTGGGCTTTTAACTGGCTTTCTGTGGTGTCGAGGGTCTTGCCACATACGTCAAACAATTACATCGTGCATACATCAAACTTGCGCTGCTTGCCAACGCTAGGTAGGGGAGACCGGGGCGAGTTGAAACAGGGGCGAGTTGAAACACTCGAGATATTTTCAGAACAAAAATGTACTAAGTCCTCATTTTGGTGCCAAATAAGGCACTAATATGACCCACATGCTATGGCTTTGAGGAGGCTGCGCTGGCTGGTTATGAGATTTTAATGCAGACAAGCGAATTTTAAGGTCCAAAGGAATTGTTTGAGTGCTCCGAAATTTTTAATTTTTTTTGCTCTGCCTGTAGTCTGGACAAACGTAATCGGTCTCGTTTGAGTGAATAGCTATCCAGGCAGCGGAAGGCCAAACAAATTTGCGCTTGAAGGTCCGGAGTTTCATTACAATGCAATACTCTGAACGCCTTCAGTTCGGGGCGAGTTGAGACGTGGGCTGCTCTGGGCGACCGAGTATGGCAACGATTAAAGTTGGCCGTCCTGTTGCCCTGGCTCTAACTACCCAGCAGCACATGGTCACAGCTTGCCGAATCGTCCAAATGCTTGAGTCGAACATTCCGGTGACCACCCGCAACGTAGCTGGTGAAGGAGCATTGCTGCTAATAACAGAGTCATGCCATGGAAAGATTGAATCTCGTCTAGTACTAATGAATGATAACGATGTCTTGTTTTTATTATTCTTGTTATTATATTCGTGTGCTAAAGCTTGCCTTTCAAGAAAATGGAGGGTACGAAATCACAGCTGGTGCAAAGCGAGAGCCTGATCGAAAAAGCCTCTGTTATTTATGCTATGTTTGTCAAGGTGATTTGGGAGTCCTTCCTCTTTGCCTTTGCAAACATAGCTTGTTTTGTTAATCAGCGTGTAAAGGGTAAAGCTGTTGCAAGTAAGATATGCTTTTTTTTCACGGTATTTAGAAGTTTGCTTTTTCCTGCAGTAGTATGTAAGCATCAAAATTTGAGATAATGATGTGAAACTAGGACAATAATGGTTGCTAGTTTCTGTTATGTTTTATTGTAATTTGTGAAACTGCCTAGTTGCAGATTAACCACTTCATAGTTAACTTATCAATGCTTACAACAGTTCTATAGGTTTAGAAACTGTGTAACTACTTTATCCCTGAAGTAATGATGCAAAACTTCAAAAGGACTCACTTTGCAGCTAACTAGTCATTGCTCGCAACAGTTCTATAGGTTTAGAAACTGATTAGCTGCTTCCCATGATCCTTAAAATAATAATGGGAAGCTTGAACAGCGATAACTTTCAGGTGCTTGTAGTGAATTTTAGAACTTGTTGTAGTCCATAATAATAAGACTTTTAGTTTGTAATAACAGCCTTCAGTTGCTTAACAATATGGCATGTTCCTTAGAAAGGCTCAGTTTACACCTGTTTAAGCTCTACTGAAAAGATCAAAGCTTCTTTAAGTTTTCACAATTACATGTCTGTTCCTCTGTTTTTCTGAAGCATTTTCGAAATACTAAATGCTTTCATTAAACACTGTTCGTAGCATGTATTGACTAATCAGAATGTTTCAAGCATTGTATATGACTTTTTATGAATGCAGTGCTGCAAGGTCAATTAGGAGGTAATCGTTCTACCAGGGCATAATTGCTGATTGTTATCACAAAAGAAAATGCCTTTGCTGCACGATTCAAAGTCAGGTCTGAGTAGTGGACTATATCCAAATTTGGAATCACTTCCCCCCCATTAGACTGTACTAAGACTTTGTTTAAACTTTAGTTTTAATGTTAAATATCTTGTAGTTGGTGCCATGCTGCAACCACATCACAGACACGTGCTGATTTTGCTCGAGATGCTATGCTTCAAGCCTTTGAAAGAGTCATCCAAGGTGCCAGCATTAGGTCAGTTGCAAGAGAGTACGATCTTAGTCATGAAATACTTTCTCAATATGTCAGCAAGAAGAAGCTCCTTGCCAATTCCTCTACAGAGACAAACTTTTGCTTTGGTTACAGAAATCCTGGGCACGTTTTGACTGATTACCAAAAAAGGAATTCAGAAATTATATTGAATCTGACGGTGAAATTTATTTCGGACTCACTCTTTCAAATGTTCGGGAGCTTGCTTATGCATGTGCTAAAACAAATTATATTAAGATGTCTTCACATTGGCAGGTGCAAACTGGTTTTCTGGTTTCATGAAACATCACCCCAAACTTTCAATTCGCTCGCCTGAAGCCACTAGTCTTGCCAGACCTACATCGTTCAGTCGTGGTGCACTTGAGGCTTTTTTTTACCAACTTAGGAGGTGTTAGCACGCTTTCAATTCAAGAGCTTCCAAATATGGAATGTCGATGAAGCAGGTATAACAACTGTTCCCAAGCCATACAAGATTGTTGCAGCTAAAGGAACAAAGCAGGTGGGTGCAAATACGTCAGGAGAGCTAGGTCAGCTAGTGACTGTATGCATTGCTGTGTTAGCTACAGGTTCATCTATTCCTCCTTTACTGATATTTTCTTGAGGCAAACTTTAGAGATCACTTTATTTGTGATGGTCCGCCTGGGTGTGAGGTTACAACTAATCCTAGTAAATGGATGACTGGGGAAATCTTTGTCTAATTTCTGAAGCACTTTCAGAGACATACTGGCCCAACTTCGTTGCACAAAGTCCTTTTAATGTTGGGCAATCTTGACTCACATGTGAACATAGATTGTCCTTCATTTGCGAAAAAATCAGGCATTATCATGCTACCATTTCCACCACATTGTTCTTATAAGTTGCAGCCTCTGGATCGTGGTGTTTTTGGTCTACTCAAAAAACTGGTTTCCTCCTACACGTAAACTTGGATGAGCAATAATCCTGAATGTCCATCTATGATGTCCAAGGGATTGTTCGAGACCCATGGCCTCGATAAGCTACTCCAGTAAATATTTTTAGTGGCTTTCGTTGCGCCGGAACTCCAATTTAATAGGGATGTGTTTGATGATACTGACCTCGCAGCATCCTACGTTTCGACTCGTCCTGACCCCAGTCAAACGCCTATTGCTCCTTCCGAGGCAGAGCAGGGATGTTCATCAGGGGCTAGTGAGCATTCTAATCCTTGCTTAAAAGACAATCCTGTACCTGCTACTGCTACCAATTCGTTTGTACACTTCGAGGTCATCTCGGCAGACTGCAAAACTTCCACTGCCTGGACGCCGGCCCAAAGGCTCCAGGAATCCTGAGAGAATGTCCGGGCACTGCAACTGCAAGCACCTTTTTGGAACACTGTTTGAGCGTTTTAGTAAGTTATTTGATTAAATTTACTGAGTAAATTGATAGTTTTAATGACGGATTTACGTTTATATCGCATCAGTCCCAATCTTTAAGGTTGCATTATATTCTTGTGGCACGCAGCAACAGTGTTTTAACTCGCCCCGCCCTGTGTTTCAACTCACGCCGGCGCGGGGCTAGTTGAAACACGTTTTAAATAATTTTCCACTTACCTAAATTGCATGAAGAAGTACTTGTATGTGGAATTCCTTCGCGGCTGTTGAAAGGGATACATGGACGTAAAAAATGACCGCATTAACTTTCCGGTCGTAGTGTTATAAATGCAAAAACTTGGGAAGTGTTTCAACTCGCCCCGGCCTC
This sequence comes from Craspedacusta sowerbii, assembly GCA_003687565.2. NCBI lineage: Eukaryota > Metazoa > Cnidaria > Hydrozoa > Limnomedusae > Olindiidae > Craspedacusta > Craspedacusta sowerbii. The sequence continues at coordinate 5,247 of QQSS02151846.1, read as the reverse complement.
CCCTACGGTCAGGATCCAAGTGCATCTGCAAGAGTAGCCTAGCCATATATGCTTACTTAGACTTAGTTCCTCCTGCACCGTTCGGCACATTTGACGGCAAGTTTTTTCCAGCGTGAACGATCAGCTGCGGCAAGTTCTGCCTCATCCTAGGAGATCTCCAGGGCAAGTAGGTCGTCGATGAAGGTTCGGCGCCATGTTGTTCGCTGTCGACCTTGCTTCCGCCTGCCTCTGGGTGGTACCCATGCTAGAGCTGCTTTTGTCACGCGTGAATTACTTCGTCTAAAAATTTGTCCAACGAATCTGAGGCCCTTCTCAGTCACGATGTCGTTGAGGGGCCGGGGAATGTTTGGCGTAGGACCTCTTCATTGGTAATGCGGTCGCGATATGAGATGCGAAGAATATGTAAAAACCATCTTTACTGTACTACGTTAAGTCGTCGTCCAATCTTTGTGTTTGCTCTCCACGTTTCACATGCATAGGTCGCGTTGGGATGACGATGCAATTCAGCAGGCGATTTTTTTCCGCCGTGTCGATTGTGTGAGTCGACCAAATAAGCTTGAGTTGCCTGAAAGCAGCTCCCACTTTCGCAATTCTGGGGGTGACATCGTGGTCGGCGTCTCCGTCCTTTGCGAGCACACTGCCGAGATAGGTGAATTGGTCAACTTCTTCCAGTTGGTTTTGTCCTACGCAGATGGCATTGCCGCTGGCTTCATACCCAATCTGCATGACCTTTGATTTTTTTTCACTTATCCGTAATCCCAACTTGGCAGCTTCTTGTTCAAGGCTTGGTCGTCATGTCCTTCAAATGCCTACGAGTGTCAGCGAGCAATGCGATGTCGTCGGCGAAATCTAGGTCGGTGAGGCATGCTGGTGGTATCCACGGTATTCCGAAGCCCTAGCGGGCCATGGCAGTCCGCATAACGAAATCGATGGTTAACAGAAACAAGAAGGGAGAAATAACCCATCCTTGGTTGACGCCGGAGTGGATGGCGAAAAATTCCGTGTTGCCACCTTCGGTGCAAAAACAGCAACTGGATCCGTGGTAAAGGCTCTGAAAGAATTTCTGTGGAATGCCATATGCGCGGGCGATACTCCAAAAAGATTCTTTATGGATGCTATCAAATGCCCTTGTAAAAATCCACGAAGATAATAAATAGCTTTTGCTGATATTCGAAGCTCTGTTCGATGATCGTTCGTAGAACAAAGATTTGCTCTGTACAAGACCGACCACTGCGAAACCCGGCTTGTTCCTCTTGGAGTTTTTTGTCAACTGTTTTCAGCAGTCTTTGAAGTAAGATGATGCTGAGCACCTTTTCAGAGCCCGAAAGGAGGGCCACCCCGCGCCAGTTATTACAGTCCTCCAGGTTGACTTTCGTTGTTTGCCTCACGATGACTCCTTTTCACCAGTCCTCTGGTACTGTTGCAACATGAGTTAAGAGGATTTTTCAATTCATCGACAAGCTTATATCCACCGTGCTTGAGCATTTCTGCTGACACAATGTAAAGGCCTGGCGCTTAGCCATTCTTGAGTAGTTGAATTGCCATGGCAGTTTTATTTGTTGTCATAGCATCAATCCTAACATTGAAAGGGTTATCGCTGTCGGGCTGCATGAAGGTGAAGGAGGTTGTAGGTGGCGGTTGGTTGAAGGTTTCCTTGCAATGCTCTGCCCAGCGGGCCTCTTTCTCTTCATCGGTCAGAAGCCTTTCCCCATCTTTGCCTTTGATAGGTGTTCCCTGACCTCTTCTCGATCCTTTAAGGTCTCGAACTTTGCGGTAGAGCATCTTGGGTGTCGTTACGATTTGCTGCCTCTTGCGCTTCCTCTCCTTTTTTCCCCAGCCAATCTCGCTTGTCTCTACGGCAGCTTCGTTTCACTCTTCGGGCTAGTTCACGGTAAGTCGTTGCCGTTCTTAATTTGTCTGCTTCACTGTGTGCTTGGTCGCGGTCTTGTTTTGCCATTCTTCGATTATCGATGAAGTCCCACGTTCGTCCTTGGACCAACCGCTCCATGTATGGCCCTCGTCTTCACCCAAGCATGGTTTCGGCGCATTATATAATCGCTCATTTTATCATTGGATCATTTGTTTTCGACTTTATCGCCTGGAAGCGGTTGCTTAGTTCGATCAGTTTGAATTGCTCAGCTATACCACGGTCTTTCAGACGGTCCTCAGCAAAAGGATGCGGTTGTTCGTGTTGAGCCGGTTGCCACTTTAAATGGAGACGAAGCTTCCATAGTAGGAGGTAGTGGTCCGAAACAATGTCTGCCCCTCTGCAGGCTCTCACAACCAGAAGTGATGAACGCCACTACTTGCTGATGCAAGTAAAATCGATTTCGTTCATCGTTTGGCCATCTGGGGATCTCCATGTCTTTTTGTGGATTAATTTGTGTTCAAAACACGTGTTGCCGATCGAGAGGCCGTTCGTCGAGCAGAAGGATATTAGCCGGTCCCCGTTGTCTTTGGTCTCATCCGCTGATCCGAATGGAGCCACCACGTGTTCAAGACCACGCCGGTTTGTGTTGATCTTAGCATTGAAGTCGCCAATGAGGATGATGAGTTCGTGACGTGGAGTGTCGCCTAAGACTTCTTGGACTTGTTCTTAGAAGGAGTCTTTGATTTCGTCGTCTGCGCCCTCAATGGGAGCGTATATTTGGATAACCCTAGTTTTAAAAATACTTGTTTGGAAGCGGGCTGAGATGATTCGGTCGCTGGCGGGTTTACAACTTGTGAGAGCCGATGTTGCTCTTGCGGTCAAAAAGTAAAGGATGGTCTTGCCCTCACTGGTCAAACGCCCACTGATGGTCCAGCGCATTTCACACACTCCGAGTATGTCTAAATTTAAGTAGTCGAATTCTTTGAGTAGATGGGTTAATCCACCACACTGCAGGAGTGTTCTTACATTCCACGATCCAATTTTAGCTAATTTCTCCGCATTGAAGATAGGACCTCCCATCGGGCGGTGGACGACCCGCTGGCTTTGCTCCCTTGCCGTCATAAAAGAGTAACCATCTTCGCTGCAGATTAGTTGTTTTTGCTGATTATTTCTTACCGTTTCAGTAGCAATGGGATTTTATGGGGTCGGGTTGCTAACCCGACGCCCAAGCTTCCTCCTTTCGCACCCGGGCTTATGACCGTCCATGCCGTAGTTAGCCTTACATGGAAGTTGTTATATTCAACGAAGCACGGCTTTTGTATATATAGTGGGGTCCATCTTCTATGTAATCATCATCCAAAAGATCTCCAGCATATATACAAGTCGTGTGTTCATCTTAGAACATGTTGGCAATTAATTATTGTTGTCGGCCTGAGGCTTCTTATTGCATCTGGAACAAAGACAAGAAAACCGAGCTAGCAAGGAACTACGAAAGTAGCATTGGTGATGATTGTTTTCACGATAACTGTAGAAGTTAATGAACGTGTAGAAATTCGACTGTTTGATGTGAAAAATCTGTGAAGGTTTAAGTGAATTAGCGCGTTATTGGAGTTGATTCCATGGTTGATATCACCTACCAGCGATCGGCGCTGATAACTCGTAAGTGCTTAGCAGCTTTGCTGACATGCAATACGAACAATTTTAATATTAAGCTCGTGTAGGCCTGTTTTTATTAAAAATAAAAGTCATTGTACTAATAAATGTACGAAGCGATGTTGTATCGAAAGGTGTACCATTATTATTTAGAATGTGGGCCTTCGATGGAGCAGACTACTTGCCACAAGTGAATTCTACTACCTACTGTTTAGATAAAGACATTTGCAAGCTTCCCAGGGGACGTGAACCGTGTTTCGGTTTCTTACAAAGTTGGTGGCATAACTATGAGACAGGACGTTGCGAAAGAAGGCGTTTGATTGAGTGTGGAAATGCTAACAACTTCCCATCCAGAGATGCCTGCCTTAAAGCATGCCCAGAGAGAGGTACCTATCTTTAAGCTAAGCCTAAGAACTAACTTAAAGGATAAAAATGTTGTAAGGTTATTGCAGTTAGATGTTTTTGTGAGAGAGGTTTTGGTTGAGGATAATTTACTTAAGTCCGTCAGATGGTAACCTTTTGAACCTATTCAAGTTTATCAATCCTCATTTGCGTACGCTTTTCCCGATGTTAGTTGATGCCTTTGTGGTACGATGTAAGATTTATAATAACCTGGTGAATTAAGCATTGCAATATGCTCATTTGCTTGCCGAGCCTTTGCCGACATGTATTTTGGACTGAGTGTACAGCAATATTTTATCGATAAACTCCGGCAATTGTATATTTGATAGTTTCTTTTACACCAAAAGGTGGAGAATGGCTGGTACATACTTTGAAAGAGCAGTTTGAAACGCCTTTTTCTATTAATCGAGTTTTTCCATGTGATATTCGCTTTGCGACTTGTGAATGAAGTCTCCTTTTTTTTTAGTAAGTTTGCAAAATACGTGTTCATCTTACAAGGAGGTGATTAATTTTAGAGCAAAATATTTGCGAGCTTCCTAAAGTTTGGGGTACGTGCAATTATTTCCTCCAAAGAGTGTGGCATAACTATGAAACGGGGAGATGCGAAAGATTAATTTACAACGGCTGTGGTGGAAATTCTAATAACTTCCCATCTTTTGCTGCATGCGAGCAAGCATGCCCTAGGAAAAGTAAGTATTCTTTTAATGGGTATACTTTTGAGTTGTTAAAGATGGTTGCAATATAAATGAATAGAAAAAAATACGAATGCTTTAAGTGTGTTCTGTCAATAGGTAAGTGTTTCTGTTCAGAACCAAACACGCAAACGTTTACTTCTGGCCTTCCGTCCGTCCGTGGTCATGTAGTACGATGAGCCAGCGCTCAAAATTAAGATAGCTAGCTTTTCGATTTTCGAGTAGCCGATGTTTTGCCAGTAGAAAATAACTTAAATAAGTCATGTACGAGATCAAGGGCGAAATGAAAACATTTGAAAGGCAGGTGTTCCTGCAGATTGAAAGACTTTGAAGTCCTCGCAGTTTTCGTGACGACCAAGGAGTCCAGGAAGTATCCACGAATGTGCCGTGCATTATCACCAGTCAGAGGAAACATAACCAGTCGTCACGTGTTGAATGAGTGATTAGCTACTCTACTCGTCGTGAGCTAGAAAGATTTTTTAATGCTGACAAGATAAAAGCTTGGACTACTCGTAGATGCGCTGACGATCGTAAATCTGACATTGCTCTGTCCCGTGTCAACAGGAGACATTGCATTATGTACATATATATATATATATATATATATATATATATATATATATATATATA
>QQSS02151514.1:0-15686 GCA_003687565.2 Craspedacusta sowerbii | reverse complement strand
CGATCTGAAGGCTGTCTCTTTGTTCATGTCAGTTCGTGGTAAAGAGAATTCGACGAGACGGATTCTACCAGGTGACACTATATTATTGTTTTGGTCCCTTACTAAAGTTGGGACGCTCTTGCTGGGTTTGCTTAACTTTATTATTGACTTAATACCATCCCACGTTTTCTTTAAGTTACTTCTATGCTTCAGGAAATACTCTTTGAAGTATTCTATCTTGCTTTTCCTGATCATATTTACAATGGAGTTACGCAGAGTTTTATATTGATTTGGGTTTCAATCTTTTAGTCCTGATCTTTTTCTTTCATGTATTCTTTAAGAAGTCTATCACGGGTGTGCATAGATTGTAAGATCGGTCTTGTAATCCATGATTTTTTGCTTGAGAAGCTTTTCCTTCTTTGATAGCTTTCGGATAGGTGCCATGACATTTACAATCTCATTAATTTTGCAAATGAGCGTAGTTATGAGGACATTCGGGTCTTTTTCTTTTCCGAACAGTTGCTACCAATCAATGGTGGACAATTCTTCTAGAAATTCAATTTCGTGAAACATTTTGAACGAGCGGCTGTAATTGGTCGTTCTTTTGTCCGCTTGGCTTTCAAATTATAGTCAGTGAAGACCGCAAATTTTGCTAAATGATCCGAGATAGAGCAGGTTAAGTTGCCGCATATGGTGTTTTACTTAATATTGTTGGTAAATATGTTGTCAATGAGAGTCTGTAAACGAGGTGTGACTCGACTAGGATGGTATGTAAGGGGTTGTAAATTATAAGACGCTGCCATATCACAGAAGTTCAATGAATGCAAGCATCAAGCGTAGCTATACAAGCATCGCAATCTAACAAGTTAATATTAAAGTACCCCATGATAGTCACAAGTTTATCTTCTCGAGTAAGTTGAAGTAAGACTTTAGTTAAACACTCTTCAGAGAAAGCTACATGTGCAAGGCTTGGGTGCTTGTATATACAGCCGCAAATTATGTTTTTACGCCCTTTTGAGCTATTTCAAGAAAAATAGATTTGAAAACATTCTCTATTTGGTAGCTATGGTCATGTCTAACGTTTACGTCATTTTTAAGAGAATTGTGAACGTACACTCGAGTTCCGCCGGCACTAGTTAGCGTCCTCATGTCTATTGAGAAATATTCGTCTAGTTCTAAATTCGTATTTTCATTCATATTCATAGTCAAACGAGTTTCTGAAATACCGATTACTTTGAATGGGTATTTCAGTAACTTGAAAAGGACCGTCAGTTCTTCGCAATGTTTTGTTAGCGAGGCAATGTTGAGATGGAACACTCCGAATGTGGAAGTGGCGTCAAAACTGCGCTCCAGAAAGTCATGTATGTTATGGTATCTTGAAATGTTTTTATTAATGCAAAGTTCTTCAAATAATACAGGGTGTCCAGGCAGCTTGTCAATGAGTGAACGTACGGTAAAATAAGGTAGCAAGGTCAGGTTCCGATCAGAAGATTCTTCTAGAGCGGCAAGACTTTACTATAAATCCTATCATCAACTGAACTGTATGGAAGTTCGTGCTGAAGACAGCATGTGCACTTCCAGGAACTTACAGTTATGAATGTACGATATGATGTATTCAAACATTTAACGTGAAAATATCTTTAGCATGCGTGGCAAAGAATTTGGCGCAGGTGACACGGAATGAAGCGCTTGCATGATTTACATTTGTTTGTGGCACTGACTTTCGGTTTCATTTAAAGTTGCGGCTTTGGGGTGCGAGATCATGTAAAGATGTACGGGAAAAGATAATGGGGATACCAGATAAACGAACAGCAAACAACCATCAAACAGCGATATCAAGAATAACGTCCGCATATTCTTCATTGTACAGACTTTGAAGTCCCGGCAAAGAAATTTTTATTTTTATTTTGCGCCCGAAGCTGCCTCTTAGCTTCCGAACTTCCCCCGCTCGGAAATCTTGCTACCTGAATTTGCCCTGTATTTGGAAATACGCATTTGGCTGTTAGATCATGCATTTGGAAGGCTGAACAACGAATGCGAATAATGCAAACAAAAAAAAAACGCAAAAATCTCCGACGGAATCACCATGATACCATAGTACACAGAAGTCCTCAAGTACCTCGCATTGACACAATATCAAAAGATTTTAGTATTGTTCAAATACAAATTGATAAATACTGAACACTGTTGTGACTTCGGTACCTTGGTTCATCTGATTTGAGAACAACGACACGAAGGAAAAGCGATTGACACATGTCATTGCTGTAATACGCCTACCGCAACGATATGACTTAAGATATTATTTTCGTCCCATCTTTTTGTAGAGCGGTTTTGGGAATCTAGGTGAGGTTCGCTAACGGCCAACCTTACTCTCCACCCTACAATGACGCCAGTTCCCGGCCAGGTTCCCATTGATACTCAGTATGACGCACTCGCTAGGCACGGCTCTGTTTACATGCACCTTACTGCAATCAGAAGATGTTGAAACAAACCCGGGACCCTCGGCAGACGGAAAGAGCTTACTCTCGTTTTTCCACTGGAATCACAGGAACAGCTTCATTACGGATAGCTTCATGGGTTCCTCTCATCCATAACTACCTAAGTCTCCATCAGGTAGATATTGCGGACCATAATTGAATCGCATCTAGACAGCACTGTGCCACTCGATGACACCTCCTTATGTATTTCTGGGTACTCTATGTCTAGGCATGACGATTCAAATGACTCCAAGGAAGGATGCGTACTTTTATACTATGAGGATTCTTTACTTATTAGGCGTCGACCTGACTTCGAGTTCTCAGAGTCAATGGTGTATGAAATCAAATTGCGCCACGATCATTTGCGCTGTGGTATACCGATCCCCAAGCCAAAGCAACGCTGAGTTTCAGATGTTCCTTAAGGCAATCGAAACTCTGGCCACCATTTCAAATTTGAACAGTAACAGAATGCTAATATTAACCGGAAATTTTAAAGCCCGATGCGATTCTTGGTGGAAAATGGATGAGTCAAATTCTAATGGGGAGTCCTTGACGCTAACTACCGAAAGCCTGGGTCTTTAACAACTTGTAACTGGTCCTACTCACGTAACAAGTTGCAGCATGTCGTGTATTGACCTAATATTTACGTCACAACTAAACATTTGTCGACTATGGCATACATCCGTCATTGCATCACTTCTGTCATCATGAGATTATATACGGAAATTTTGAACATAAACGTTCCGCGCACACCAATATACAGCCGCAGAGGATGGCACTATAGCCGTGCTGATCATGACGAAGTGAGGGCTAGCTTGGACAGCATCGACTGGGACATGAAGTTTGATCTTAATTACACAGGTTTTTGCCACCAGGCTAGTTTCTTAAGTAAAGTGGTTAGCAATATAGCTTGTAATTTCATCCCTTATGACGGCATTATGATGGCTACAAAATGAGGGCTAGCTTGGACAGCATCGACTGGGACATGGAGTTTGATCTTAATTAAACAGGTGTTTGCGACCAGGCTAGTTTCTTACGTACAGTGGTTAGCAATATAGCTTGTAATTTCATCCTTTATGACGACATTATCGTTAGACCGAGTGAACCCCCATGGACGAATAAGCAATTACGGAAGGAGTATAATCACCTTGTTCGGTTTAATAAAAAAAACTCGAAAAAGAGGCTTCATGGCCGAAGACGTAGTTTGCTTGACAAAGATGAAACAAAACCTCGTTAATCTTGTTAGTTGCAGAAGGGTGTCATACCAGGCAAGAATGGGAGACAAGTTAGCACAGGAGGCTGGCAGTTCAAAACAGTATTGGAACACTCTTAAAATGCTTATAAATAACGATGCAAAACCTATTGTTCCAGCTCTGATGGAAAACGACGTTCTTATTGTTGACGCTGAACACAAGGCTGAGCTATTAAGAAACTTCTTCACCGACCAGTGTACCCCCATCCTGACTATTAGTAACCTTCCAGTACTTAATTCATGCACAGAAGCAAATCTGACAGACGTCGACTTCACGCTAGAGAAGATAACTACTACCGTTCGAGCTCTCAACGCTAAGAAAGCCCATGGCTGGGACGACGTGACAGCTCGAATAATTAAGTATCTTGACGCCTTCCTTGCGCGTCCGCTCTATTTCCTTTTCAGAAACTGCCTTAAAACCGGAACATACCCTTCAATATGGAAGAATGCTCATGTTGTCCCTGTTCGTAAAAAAGACGATAAGAATCTGAAGTCTAATTATAGACCAATATCGCTCCTGCCCATTGTTTGGAAAGATCATTGAAAAGCTCATTAACGATGTCTTATATGAATATTTAACAAGTCACAGCCTTCTGTCTGATAAACAGTCTGGTTTTAAGAAGGGTTATTCCGCTGTAAGTCAACTAATAAGTATCACACACAAAATCTACACTGCATTCGACGAAGATCCACCCTTGGAAGTGCGTGGCGTCTTCCTCGATATATCCAAAGCATTTGATAAGGTTTGGCATGATGGTCTCGTCTTCAAACTGCAGCGCTGCGGAATTAGTGTACGGCTTTTAATGCTGTTGAGAAATTATCTCTGTGGACGACTCCAAAGAGTTACCATGAATGGCGCGGCGTCCTCCTGGAAGCATATCTAGGCTGGTGTTCCGGAAGAATCCATCTGAGGACCTGTGGGTGGCAAAAGCAAGCGCAACGCCACCGCAAAACAGGTGACACCGACGTCATCGGTTATGCGGACGTCCGTACAAGCAATACAAGCCATCCGGCGGCATTGATGACAAAGCCTATGTCGGTAGTGCATTCTACAAAGAACCCACGCATGAGGGTCACAGCGCCTCGAGTGTCCCTGGCCAGAATTAATGCGTAAAGGAACTTTGAGGAAGGATATTATTTAAAAGGTTATATAATTACATGTAGAAATTCGTATATATGGTGTCACGTTTGTCGATAGAGGAGAGATCGAGTGCGAGCAGCACGAACCACTGCCGCAAAAGAACTGGTAGGCGATCTGAAGGCTGTCTCTTTGTTCATGTCAGTTCGTGGTAAAGAGAATTCGACAAGACGGATTTTACCAGATGACAGACCTCTTCTTCTTTTTTTGGTATACATAAACGACCTAGTTTTGGACCTACGAAGTGACGCTCGCCTCTTTGCTGATGATCTATCGCTTTTTTCTACTTTCCTTGACGCCGACAGATCTTACGAGAACGTTTCACATGACCTTAATCTAATAGAACGATGAGCTCACTAGTGGAAATTGGCTTTCAACCCTGACCCAAGAAACAGACTGTAGAAATTAGCTTTTCAACAAGACGTGACGCGCGGCGCTCACTCACTCTTAGTCTTCAACAATCTAGCCGTACCTCGCGTGAAAGAAGCACTTAGGATTAACACTAGATAGCAATCTATCTTTCACCTCGCACAAACAAAAAACCAAAATCTTTGCAGTTATGAAGTGGGTTGGCTTACTCCGTGGGCTTCGCAACTTCTTGCTTAGAAACAGTCTCATTACAAGGTACAAATGGTTTGTCAGGCCGTCCTTCAATTACGCGGACGTAGTGTATCAATCCCCCACTAGCAATGCAAGCTTGAAAAAACTAGAGTCTGCTTAATACCAAGTAGCCTTAGCAATCACTGGTGCCTGGAAAGGCACCTCAGCAACAAAATTGTATGAAGACCTGGGTTGGAAAACATTAGTTGACTGACGCTGTTGTAGAAAACTTCTCATATTCTGGAAAATAAATAGAATGTTCGTTCCGGTCTATTTGTCTTCTTTAGTACCACAAAGGAACTCTGAGTACCAACTCCGGCGCAGATTTACGTTCGATAACTGTCCCTGTCGTGCATCAAAGTTCAAGGATTCTTTTTTTCCCACGGTAATTTCAGACTGGATAAACTTAGACAATAGCCTTGGTACGATTGATACTTAAGCTCCCTTAAAGACTGCATTGACACAAATAATACGACCACCTGTGAAATCCATCTATAAAATCCATCACCCATTCGGCTTAAGGGTTTTCTCACAGCTTAGGCTTGGCCCAAGCGACTTACATGCTCATAAATATCTGCATAACTTTGCAGATACAAAAGATACCGCTTGCCGTATCTCTTACGACGGCATTGACACAACCCACTTTCTGCTCGAATGCAAGGCATTTAGCATATTGCGTACCACTGTTGGATCCCGAATGCGTCCGCCTGCCCAAATGCGTCCAAAATAATTACACTGACGTCATTTAGCACTAGTGATGCGCGTTCAGCTATTACCAGCCATTATAATTGACATGGCCTCTCTGGCTCGTAGGGTGATACCCGGCATTTCTTTACAAAATTCCATTGCCTCGTTGCGAATCGACGCAAGCTGAAATCTATAAGGCCTCCAAAAGAAGAAAATACGAAAAAAAAAAAATTTTTTTTGCAGTATAAATTTGCTCTATTAATTTGATGATGGTCCTGCAATTGATGGCTTACATGCTATCAGGTAAAGCAACTGTTTCGTTTATTATTTCCAGCTCTATTGGCTTTTCGCTTGGTCTAAAATAATGCGTCAAAATTTCCAGGATTTGGAATCATATTTGTGTCTGTAGCCACCAAAACATAGTTGCTTGTTGTTATAAATAAAGGAGTGAATTAGGTTTCCCACGGTTCGATAAACTTCAGAGCACGTATTGCGCCCTGTTGCAAATTGAAACCAATTGCTTGCGCAGAAAGGCGTAAACCAAAGCAAACGCTTTGTCAAAGGGACAAATCCAGGCCGGAGAGGAGAGGAGTAGGCAACGAAATCGACTCAAGCTAGACACATCAACATAGGTATTGCTTCTATTGATCTTGAGAAGACGAGTTTAAAATGCTGGAGCTTTTCAAATAGTAAAATATGTATCACATCATTAGATTTATAGTTGCGCTATACAAAATTATGTAAATGAAACACAGCGTTCACCAAACATCCCCAGATCGGAATTGGGGGACTAAGTCCATAAAAATAAAGAAAATTCATCACGAAAAAGAATAACACACAAGAGAAAACGTTAAGCCCACGCCGAGTGCAGGAAGTTTCAGAACTGGATTGTTCACATGCTGAGGATAGCAATAGCTTATCTTACAACATGTCTACGTATAACAGGATCGTCCCTGCTTTCCGTATCGATAAGTAAACCAAGGGTTTGAAATGCCATCTTTTGGTTTAGGCACATACAAATTGTACTGCGGGAGGCTGTTCCAAGCATCGCTTGTGGTGCACTTGGCCACATCTTGAAAACGTCACCAAATCACGTGGAAGCGCTGTGTCCCACGGCTGCTTACACACCTCAAGTCATGAAAAACGAAGTTAATTATAAGAAAAATACAGCGCATGCACGTCAGCATCAACGAAAACCACGATAAAACAACTCCAAATTCCCGGAAAAATCAGAGCAAGAAAATGGACCAAACTCACATTAAAATTTGACATTTACCTTGCACAAACTATGTTGCACACGGCCCTCCAAACAAACGCCGCATATTTCTGTTTAGATGGTTTTCCGATACTTCGCGACATCTATCGGCGAAGTTAGATTGCCTCCTAAATCAACAGATCAATAATATGAATTACGGTGTTTAACAGAATCTAAGAGAATATCATTTAAGAATGCTGATGCGTCCGACTGATCGCAAATAAGCGTAAGACCTAATAATTTGCTGTTTAAATCTAGAACTAACCTGCACAAAACTGTTGCGCGTAATAGCACACCAATACTCCACAGCTAATGGAATCTTTCTGTGTGATGTGATCCATAGTCACCACACTTAAATCGCCCGTGTGGAACTTTTTGGCGAACAACGTCTTGCCAACATAAACGGCGCGAGCATCTGGCCAGTCATTATTGTGCATTGGGTCGATGACAGCGATTTTGCAATCTTTCACAAAGATTGCAACCAATAGCCAATGCATATTGCTTGGATTGTATGGCATGATAATCAAAGTCTTCGAGGCTAGATCTTCATTTGCCCAAAGACATAACATACTTCCCCCTCGCGCAAAACACAGGGCTTCACTTGAACCGCAGTATAAAACTGAAGAATAAATTTCAGTAAGGCGAAACAATAAGGAATTAATTATTTCGTCATATAGCCAGCCTTCATGAAAACTTGCGTCTTTTGCCTTTACACTTTGAACGGTGCTTATAGGCAGTGTCGCTTCTAAGTACAGCAGTTGTAGCTTGTTTAAACTGTGACACCCGTTTTTGATGAGCACTTGATCAAGCTCCACATCGTGCACATCCGGCAAAACCTTTTGCCGGTGTGGAAACAAAACTTCCGGCAGAAACTTCCTTTGTATCCATGTTGCCGCACGATCAGCCACCATGACATCGGCTGGAGCATGGAGTAGCATTCATTTTTCATTTGCATTTATTGCTACCACAGCTAGATCTGCATCGGCATAGATATATGTGCGACTTGTGCGCAGTGCCAAGCCTAGCTGCTTCACGGAGAGTGATGATTCTACCCGATGCATCAATTGGTGGAGCCCCTGGATAAGGGAGTAGCTGAGCAGCAGAAAACCATCCACGAAGAGTCCCAAATCTGCACGCAATTCGGTACCTCTTCCTAACCGTCCCCGCTTCCCTCTCCACCACTCCGGGTAATCGTCGCGAGTCCCCCTTGGCGCGATCGGCTTTCGGAACCATTCCGGACACAGCTTGACCGACTTTGAAGGATCGCGCGACAACGTTTCCGCGTTTTTCGAAGTGCCTACGCATCGCGGCAGCGTTTCGGACTGTCGACTGGTATGCCGCGCATCGGAGTCGCTGGCGCACAGGTGAAAGCGAAAACTGCGTGGAGTGTTTTGAAGTTAAAAATTCGCTGGAGACGTCGTCACTTCCCACTCTAGCCGCAAAACGAATAACAGAAGGTCTCTCCTTATGGTCCTGCTCACTTTCTTCTGATGGGGAAGCGCACAAATCTTTTGCGCTAGAAATTTTAACGCTTTCTGGTAGAAAGGGAAGGATTTCTTCTTCCATAATCCCGGATGTGCTGTCAGCTAACTGGACTCTACCGAGATTATTTGGTCGCTGACCAAACACCAACTTAAAAGGTGACACTCCAGTTAGTAGGCATTTCCGTGTATTCAATGCATCTACGAATAAACGAATATCACATGGAAAATGCTTGTAGAGACCATAACATTGCATTTTTGTAATCCCTTATAGCACCCTATAAAAAACTAACCAGAAAAGAGGTAAGATTGCAGCAAAAGCTGTGGATTACATTTGATATCCTTAAATCAATGAGAGATAGATTTCTACAGCTGTACATTAAAGAATCTGATCAGGAAATGGAAAGTGAGCACTACTTAAACTATAAGAAGTACCGCAATTCTATTGTTAATATGATTAGGGCAAGCAAAATCCTTTACTTTAATAGCTACTTTCAGCAACAAACAAAAATATTTCTGCTCTCCAGTAATTCGTAAAACAAAAGCATTCTTTCGCAAACTCAGAAAGGTGACATCCTCGATTCTATTAGCCCCGGGCTACAGAGGATGCCTCCTTCTCCAGCAAGTATATCTTTTTACATATTGTCGCATTCATTTAATATTGAATTGCAATGATGGTGTTGCTTCGTATGTAACGTGCATTTGAGGAGAAAAATATATATGTTGTTGTTGTTGTTGTTGTTGTTGAGGGGTTAACGGTATACGGAACCCCAATTTTGACCTTTCTATACAGCATTTGATGGTGATGGCGAATAAGTAAGGTGTGTACAGAACTTCGTGAAAAAAAGAACGTCTTACACTGAATCCGTGGAAGCCAACTGGCCCAACTGTTACGCCCGGTTGATAGCCTAAGAGCAGCAATTTGCTCTTCTACCGCGTGATTCGCTTTCTCGACGCAGCCTTGGGATTTCGGGTGGCGAGGTCTTCCATTTATTAAGACACATTTGCCTGGCCATTCTTCTACAATGCATTCTATAATGCTATTTACAAATTCTCGTCCGTTGTCCGAGTGCAGTATGTGAGGAAGGCCAAAGTACGAAAATACGCGGGTTTGTAAGTTGGCTGCTACCTCCTCTGCAGTCTTGGTAGTCAAGGGGAACAACACGTGGAACTTTGTAAAGTGATCAATAACATGCCCAATCATCTTAAAGTTTCCATCTGGTTTGCCACGTAAGTCGATTAAATCAACCTAAAATTATAACCAAACACTAGTCGTTAGAAGTACTCTATATAGCTTAGAAGCTGAAACAATTTGCACGTGCTTGCAATTTAGGCGGGAGTTCATTTTAAGAATGGAAAAAGAAATAAATCACCATAAAATTGTTTCGCCCAAAGTTCAATTCTTCTATCGCGCCTTAATTGTCGCTAAACGAACTCTCGAGACAAACGGGTCAATCAACTCAGAAATGCGTTATGGTAGCATCGAGTCTAAGATAAATCAAAGCAGTATAAGGAAATTACACAGAACTTCTTTGGCGAATAGTTTATAAACAAGCAAAAGTCCAACTAGGCAATAGAAAAAATTATTTGTGAAGCATTCTCACCTGAAGTCGCTCTAAAAACTTTGTAGAAATAATTGGACGAAGGGGTTCAACAACATTCAGAAAACGCTTTTCCGCGCAGATCAGGCATGACTCACTGAAGAGCTGCACTGCTACACGTTATACGTTGCTATACTCCGCTTGGATCTATGAAACAAACACAAGGCGCTAGATATCTAATTTGCACTAGTCAACTGTTTCGATACTTTGCTGGCTCCAAGAAAAGAAATCTGTTGATACAGATCAATAGCGCGTATATGCCTTGAATTTAAAAACAACACAAAGCAATCGATTTAATGAAAAATAACGTACTTCTTCAAACACGTTTCGCGCGCCTTCATGGTTGTATCGCTCGTAGTGAAATTTACGGATGACTTCAAATGTGTCCTCGATGCATGCGACTCTTCGGAGTTGAGTAAGCGATACCTTAAGAAACAAAAGAATTGCATTGAAAGAGGATTTTACAACGTGGATAGTATATTTATTCTGAATATTTAATTATTCTTTTTTGTATTTCTCTTCTATCGTACTTATTTAAAGTATTTATTCTTCATTGCCTTCTACATTCATTGTGAAAAATAGACATATGAAAACAATTATAAAATAGAGTATTTATTCTTCATTGCTTTTTACATTCATTGTGAAAAATATACATATGAAAACAATTATATAATGATAATTAACAAAAAAAAAAAAGGAAAGATTTTACCTTGCCTTTGAGTTGGGCGTTGTCAGAACTATTTGCTTCTTGCGACCAAACGCATACCACTTCTTCGGCATCGGGAAACGTAAACAATTCGAACTGGCTATCACGAATACGACGACGAAGTTTTCTATTCTTTTCACCTTTCCAGCTTGAAGGACTCTTCAAGAAAGCATGAGTTTCATTAAGCTTATCTCTACGGATAAGGCGAGAGTTGTGCCGTGTATGCTCTTTAAGTAATGCATTAAAATTTGTTCGATGCTGTTCTACCTTCCACAGCTCAGGAGTACAGTTTTGCTTGGGAGTGCCCATTTTATTTCACTGTTATATACGTGTACTAGTCTACCAGGGGTAACCGTAGAGACTTTACCCGAGAGATGCAACCTAAAAAGCCGGGAAAATTACAATGCATGCATCTCATATAGTATGTTGCACAATGCCACAATGCATCAATCTGGCAACTTAAAAATATACTTCAAAACAGCAACAAACTCAATAGCTTAGTATCGTAACGTAGTGACTGAATAAGCCGCAAACGCGTCCAATGGCCCCAGAGAGCAAGCTCTTGTGTTATGTTATAGGCGTGATCGATTGTGCGGTTCCACCTCGGGGCAACTCGACTCACCGAAAACAGTAGTATTCACTGCGATGGCTCACTGGACCCCGTCAATCTTTTTTAAAGAAGCGCTAAACAATAAATCATTTAAAAAATCACGAATCGTAAAAGAGTTTCCACAATGAAACGAACCGTCAAAAATGCCATAACAAATACATTGAGTAGAAATGTCCTGCGCTTAAGGGAACTCAAACAGCTAGAGTGGACTAAAACAAAGGCGATGAAAGTAAATCTTAGTTTCTTTTTATTTTTTCCGGTTGCGCGGCAGCACCAGCGAATGGGTTGGTGCCGTTTTCTTTGAGAAACTGCATTTGCAGAGTACAACAATATGATGCCCAGTCCATGGTGTGCGAAGTAAAAAAACATATTTACATATATTGTAGGCATACATGAGTGGTGTGAGGGTGATATGTGTTTGGGCTGTGGCACTCTGTATTATAAAAAGAGTTAATAGTTATAAAGTTTCTACAACGCGTTGCACATGTAAATGAACAGTCATGTCCGTAAATGCCGCAGGACTCACGCTGCAATAATGAATATCCAAATCGATAAGGCTTTCAAACTATGAAAGAAAACCCCGAACGCTGGACACAGGCATCCGATCAGGCAGTCATTACAGATGAGTCACATGCATGAAGATCACCCCACCCCAGCGTAGTGCCACTGCGGTCTGAGAATCCAAACCAATAGTTACTTCCACAAAAACATTCGAAATTCCTTCCAAGCTATAAAAGTACATAACTATCCAGTTTTTCGGCTAAAGCGATGTCGTAAGACCTGCGCTTCCATTGAATAATCGTCTTTCCCTTATTTTACAAGGTTGTAATGCGAATTCAACAATGAAACGATTGTGGGAAAAAGGTCATTAATGTGATGCATGTGACAAACTTTAAGATTGAGACCATAAATGAACTTTTTATCAAAAAACAAGAAAATTGCAAAGAGGAACGCACGATTCGCGCGTCTTCCCCTAGAAGTGTAGGAGGGCAGACTCTCATCTAATGTGCAGAATCGTTGAAAAAAAAACTGTAAACTTTAAATTTTGTGCTCCACTGCCCAAATTCGTTTGCATGAAGGAGGCCTTAATTTGAATAAAATAGTACAGCATGTTATATTTACTCGTCAAATGTTGCTTCCTTGTGTGCTCTGCATCACCCTTGCCATATTCCGTATACGGCATACGTGACAATAGTGTTGGCAATCCTAATTTCAGGCTCGGTAAGAAGGAGAAGGTAACTTCTCAAGCGTAAGGTGGGGTTGCCTGAAAGTGTGCGCTGAAATCTGGTGTAAACCTCTCCAGGAAGACTTGCTCTTCTTAGCAATATAGCTTGAGGTACTCGGCCCTCGGCAATTACCTGAAAAATGGCTTATCCGTGCTCTTATGCTTGGTTCAAACGTCGCACTTCTGCCATAAATTCAATAGTTTGATTCGACGCGGCAGAAGTGCGGCGTTTGAATCAGTTCAGTGCGACAGCTTCATTACGTGCGGTAATTAAATCGAGCTCGGCAGAGCTTGCTGATCTATCCGACTGTAGTGCAACCATTAAATTCGACGTTTGAAACGGCGTCGCACCTGAGTCGAATTTAATGGAATTACATTCGACGCGGCGGAAGTGCGACGTTTGAACCAAGCATTGCACGCCGAGAGGTTCTTTTCAACCTTTCTTCCCATGAGTTCACAGGTGAGATGCCAGCTGTGACGCATTTCCAAATAGCTTCCGTAAGCTACGGCCGGAAACTACCTATGGCTTTTGTTATTTTCATCCTGACTTTAAATTAATGAAATTCTGAATTTCGTTGACAGCAATACCCTCAGTGATCTTTACGAAAGCAAAAGCTTGAAAATTTTCAAGGCTGGCAGCCATGAAACAAATTTAATGCCACGAATTTTATGTCGGAAGCAGGAAACGAAAGTTGGTCTTGCAGCTAAATTCTAAGCTCTAGTGTTGCTGATGCCCTGATATTGTTAGCCAGACATAAATGTAACAGTTATAAGGATGTGATAACTGCCAGGTTTATTTCCATTTACGATAAACCATTTGCTTTTTGGTAGCTCACATAGTCTTTTCAAATGGTTGCGAGTCTGTCTCTACCATGGCAGATACGTAAATGTACTTGGAACCATTTTTTGTTGAAAGCCTTTGACTACTCGTATGATATCAGACATGTATCTGGTAACTCTTTCATGAAAGATGTCATTGAAAACTGAATTTATCTGATTGATTGTAGCAATCAATGAAAGCTGGACTTGCTGGAAGAGCATGTCAGGTAAAGCTTTTAACATGCCAGCCCTGGTGATGCAGAAATTTAGCCAGGATCATCTTCGTTGATTTGCGTGTGATACAAATGCTGCAATACTTGTAAACCATAACTATAAGGCTGGGAGTACACTTCAACCAGAGCATTATAATTAGTGATTTACAACTACTCCTGTCTTCTGAGCACAAGGAAGCTGCTATTTCGTGTATGACAAGTATCCTTCAGATAAATAAGCAAATGCTTTGAAGTGGTGCCATGTCATTGGGACTATTTTTTAAACAGTTGAATCAAAGTTTTTGGTCTTAAAGGATGGGGATGGCCAGTTTAAGCGAACATGAATTCAGCGAAGGAGCGTGCAGGACTTGCAAGCTGATGAAAACATTGTTTGCGTTTGATCAAATCCATTACAAAGTGTTACTTGAAAATTCACCTAGTCTGACAAGAAAATCTGCAATCAAAATATCTGTAGCAAGTGTTCCAAAATGAATTATGAAGTTGCACAACAGGCTCAGTAGGCAGAGGAGATAAGCAAGGGAAGCACTTCAGACAGATCAAGGTTTTTCTTCTGTCAAGTTTATTTAATCAGTTGGGTTGAAAGCCCAGTAAGGTGTTATGCCTGCGACTGGAGATCGTAACTATGCCACCTGCGCATGGCCTCAATTTTTGTCTGCATAAGTTTCAAAAAATATAAAGCAAAAAGCCTTTTCATCCACAATCTCAATATTTACCGAAGATATTCGCCAGCGAACCCAAGATAGATCACCAAAGCCATGTAAATAAGTAGCGAAACGCACCAGAAATAACGATAACAGCTCCTCCAAATTATCTCAATCTATTCTGCTACCAAGCACGAACAAAAAGTAAACTGCTCTGAACTCAAAATAAAGCCTTCCCACAAAATTTAAGCCTAAAATTTCGAGTTCAGAGCCTTCAGACAGGACGTATGCACCCAACATGGCGGCGCGGTTGCCTTCACTTCTGCCCGGCCGGATGCGCTATCCAACCATCTATTAATTACAGAACGGGGACTATTTGGACGCATTTGGGATCCAACACCACCTTTGGTATTTTGGGGTCTTCAGTACTAGACGTTTGCGCTGAAAAGCTACACAGAATTCTCTTGTACGGTCATTGAGAGCGAAATAACATTAATAACAGAAAAATTCTTCTTGCGACAATCCAGTTTATTCTAGATACAAAGATTCTCTTGATCCATGTTTAACCAAGCTTGCGTGAACAGCCAATGTTTCTATTAAGCTTGCTAAGCATTCATGTCCTGCGAGGAGTTGCAGTTTCTTGGTATCCTGCTCGCCACGTGGTAGTCTGCGTTTTAAAGCGTTTGTAGATTTTTATTTTCCGTTTTAATATCGTGGTTGTTGTAAAAGTGGTAACTGTTCCGATGGAATTGGCGTCGGAGGACTTCAAAGAGAATACCTTTACTCGTTCCAAGCTGCAACTCCATTCTGTGGAAAAAATAGTATCCGAGAATTGGTGTCGGAAAAGATGAAGGCACACACTTTGGCAAGCTCCAAGCTGTGGCTTGGACCAAAGAACTATAATTAAAGAAACGAAGAAGGGATGGCGTTGGACATCAAAGAAATGCGATGATCCAACGCCTAAACCACAATTCTTGTGACA
>QQSS02151403.1:0-15689 GCA_003687565.2 Craspedacusta sowerbii | reverse complement strand
ATTTTATTATATATGCAAACACACATATTTATATATAGATATATACATTTTTATAAATACATATTTATATATTTATATGTATATATATACATATTTATATGTACATATAGCCATATAGGAGCATACGGCAAAGGAAAACAACAATATGAGACACGCGACAGATAACTAAATACTGATATCGAGTTTAATACTGACTGGAATTAAAATTGGAGCGCTGATTGCAAATTCAGAATGAGCTTGAATAAGTATTTTATCTTAATTTGCTTTCTTCCCGCAGATAATATTAACAAAATTCATTTATCAGCTGCACTGAAGCCTTGCTTTCATTGAGCAAGCTTTCAGACGACTGTCTCTTGACAAAAAAAATTCTGCTCACTCTTAGACCAAAACCTAGCATGACAACACTCTCTCAGGCCTTGAGATGCCTATCAACCCCGCTATCTGTTTTTGATAAGCACAAGGGGACATGCGTGGTGACAGGCGTGTACAAATAGGAGAGCATAATAAATATAGGCAAGTTCTAGCACATGCTTGTATATCCTGCATAGCTTTAAAGGCTTGCTTTACAGGCTTGCTTAAAAGTCTCGCAGCTGTTCTTTACTAGCGTTTTATTTACCTAGGAATATTATATCTAATTATGTTTCAGATGATGTCTGCTCTGGATAATTCTCGTTGGAAGTGCCTAAAGAAATTGGTCTTATATTGCTACACATGTGGTGGCTTCGCGCAAATTCCAAGTCAGAGAAAACAAATAGGGCATGAATGAAACAAGCATATCTTGCCTTATTCGAAAGGAAAACTATGCCCCTCAAAAGGTGTGCAAACTGTGGGTGGGCTACCAGCTTACGGATGTGGGACAAAAGAACATGTGAAATATTGGCATTTGGTATCCACAAGGTTTACCGAGAGCAAAAAAAAAAAAAATCGATGCACGGATACCGGAGACGGATCGTTCCTGTCATATTTGCTAATTGCAAACATCAGAATTTTACAGGAAAAAAATACTCTGGAATATCATAATATATAATCAGACTAGTCATAGAACTCATTCAATTGAAATTACAGAGCTCGCTCTTGTACAACTACCTCTTCCAGAAGATCAGAGCGATATTCACGAAGGAAAGGATAGATACGGTCCAGATTTTGAAATTTATGCCAAATCAGCTCGCACGAGGACTTGATCAGAATGACTTAAGCGACTTAACTTTTAATTCTAAGCTTTTCAATAAAAGCTCCAGATATCCTAGCGTTGGCAAAAAGACTAAACGAGAAAACCTTACAAGAACAAGGATTGAAGGTCTCATACTTTAGAACTAGGTAAGTTCATTTCGGGAGTTCAATTTTGAAATTCATTGACGTTGTTCATAAGGAATCGAATTTATTCTTTTCTGATTGAGAATCGGTACGCAGACAGCTTCATTAAAAAGGGCTTTACTTCGGGAATAAAAATTGAGATGGTCTCAGCTCCCTCATATTCAGCATGTATATGCATGCGTTTATAGAGTACATAACGTGTCCCCTTTTCGAACAGTTTGGATTTACGTTTTTGAGTCTGTTCTCCCATCGGCACTGGTTTCAATTCGTCGACGACGCAGCTGCTGTGAGCTCCGGCGAGTCCGAAAACCACGTCCTTCGAAATGCCTTGGTGTTGGTGTGCGTGGTGCAGGGTGGTTATCAGAGCGAACTAATGCCATACCTTCCGAATTTACAAGCAGGCAAGCGCTCCAAGGAAATTCAAGCCTAATTTTTTATTAACAACTGAGAATTACTTACCTTCAATACGTCAGAAACCAATCATAAACAAAGCTTAATTGATTCCTTCACAACTGATGGACCGCATGAACGGCCTTCCATTTCGGCCACGCTTCAAGCTACCCACAGATCAACGCTCCATACTAACTAAAATCAGGTGGGACTTGACAGTTTCCGACCAACTCAATCACGGGTTATGAAAGTTCTTGACAACATTGCTAGGCACTATATTCGATATGGCTAGACTTGCTTGTTAGCTGCACCCTCAGCGCATTAACGCTCACGAGCAGTAAGTACGGCCTTGGTATTTACCTTGTTTCTGCACGATTTTTCAAGTGACATATTGTTAGTGTCTTTATAAAATAAACATGTGAAAAATAAGCGACGCCAGACGTGTAAGGTAAGAAATGTCACTTACAATATAGAAGTCCTGCACCAACTCACTCTGCTGGAGAACTGTAAGCTTATCATTCTGTAATATTCTCATCATAAAGCTAATAACAAGAATGACAAGTAAACCTTTCAGGCCAATTTTAAAAACGCCGTAAATTTGCGATTTATAATGAATCCAAATAAAACGCCGATATAAGCTGATTGATGCACGGCATTAAACTAGCATTGAAAACATACTTCCAAATTCTATTCAATATGTTTGCACAAGCAATACAAATAGCGCACAACATTAATAGATGCATGCCACATCAAGTAAGCGTTAAGCATTTTAATAACTAACCCTTTGCATTTCTGTCTGACATCATGTGAAGCTGGCCTTTTAAGCGTTTTTAGAAAATCAACAAAGTCTTGAGATGCCATCCACTTGTTACCTGCCCTTGGTCCTGAAATAACACAAAGAAATACCCAAATTTTCAATTTTTGGGAATCTTGAAGATCATAGCAACACTAACATACTGAATAAATTTAAGAATAAGTACAGATAGAACCTGCGAGAAACCTGGTTTCCACGGGTAAAGGATAATAAACACACACAAAATCACTTTAATGAGTTGGAGGGAATGAGAGGGAATAAAATTCATGGCAGGAGCACTCATCTTAAAGTCGAAAATAATAAGAATTCGTCCAGATTAACATAAAAAAATTACCAAATAAAAGATGGCAACTAAGACTAATGATAAGCTATTAAGACGAAGTCACAAAGCCGCGATTTCATTACAAGACTAATGCTTAAAAACATAGAATTACCAACAAGAGCAATGCGGAGTTAGCTGGCAAACGACACCCAAGCTTCTCTTCAAAATTTATATCTACAACTAACCTAATTAATAACGTGCAAACTTACCATCCTCCACAGTTTGAGATTTT
The DNA here is from genome assembly GCA_003687565.2 of Craspedacusta sowerbii. NCBI lineage: Eukaryota > Metazoa > Cnidaria > Hydrozoa > Limnomedusae > Olindiidae > Craspedacusta > Craspedacusta sowerbii. Next base: position 12,617 of record QQSS02151403.1, on the reverse strand, counting down.
GCTGTATGTGCTTGATGCAAAGTTGTGTCACTCTTCATATTAGGACTCTTCTTAAAGAACTTTTTCACACTTTCTCTAGAGCAAAACTATAGAAATGAATATACAATGGCCAATCCCCCATATATTTTTTACTGACCTTGCTGGATACAAGGCTGGAAAAAGCATATGCATCATGCTCAAAAAATTAGTTCGCTGGATTTTGAGTTCAGTACAGCACATACAATTACCACTAGAAAGTCCTAGGTAGTCAAGAAAAACAAGCTAACTGCTCCCATTACAGACGTGTTATTGCCAGTCGGCCAGCCTAGATGACATTAACCAAAATATACATCATATTTCAACTGCTTAAGATCTACTGTTTTTGAGGTTTTCATAGAAGTTCAGTGACCCACCCAACGTAGCAAAAATTAGCAAACTTCTTACTGATTATTGATTAAAAGGAACAGCTTTAATATAAATGTATGAGAAAATTAAGAAATACTAACAAAAGTTAAGGCTTGAAGAATGCTTGAATATTTTTGCAAAAAACATTACGTTGACTATCGAAAAGTTTTCAAAATCTGATCATTTGACAAAACAAGTGCTGTCAGCTTTCGAGCCGTACTGTTGCTCTTACAAGAATGATAACAAACAAAACCTAACCTTTTCGAGTCCTGCTTTTGCTTTTTCTTTTCTTCAAACTTAGCAAACTTTAATTCTGTTACTGGTTCTTGGCTAGCCATAACCGCTGGAAATAAAATGCAATGTTTTAAGTCATGTCACATTAATTGACAAGCATGAGTTACCACAACTATAAATTTATATGGCATATACATGAAAAGTCAAGCAATTTGAGTGGCCTTTGATCACCTGTTCCTATCTGCCACCAAACATGTAGTACACATTGAAAATCATATCCAGTTTGTCCAGCTTAACATTAAAATTTAGCATTCAACATTAAAATTTAGCATTTTTGATGGATGGGCTAGGAAGATGTGCGTCTCTAAATGCCCATATCATCGTGTTTGCAATAGTCATATATGATCTTCAATGCACTAACTGTTTGAGTATCAAATGCATGATGTGGCAGTTTGTTCCAGTGAAGGACAACTCTTTGCAATGAGAACAACTTCTTAACGCCTAGTCTTGGTCTTTACTGAAACAACTTTAAATTATGTCCTCTCAGATCCTTATCTTTACTTGCAAGCAGGAAGGATTGTGTGCGTTTAACATTATCTTTCTCTGTAATAATTGTTTCGTTATATCTTTTTCTTCTTTCTTCTAGTGTTTTCTAGTGTTTTCTAGAGATAACCAGGGTTTTAAAAATTAAGCACTAGCTTTGTTGATATTTTCTGGGCAGTCTCAAGTAGCAGGATGTCCTCTTTAAAGTGCTTACCAGTACATCATACTTGTACACAGTATTGCAAAGGAAAGACGGTCATTTTATCAGCAGCTTTTTTAAAACTAATATTCCTTTCTGCACTTTCTATAAATATGTGAGTACCCAATTCATCCCTCAACTAATTTTCTTTTTGTGCTTGTCACCAATATACATTACTTTACAATTATTTTGATTCACCTCTAATCTCTAGATTGGCAATATTGAAAGGAAGAGAGAACCTGGTTTGAGAAGCATTTCATCAATTATCCCTGGCTAATCATTTTTGTGGTTGCAACATTGTTTGCTTCCATGAGTGCTAAATTTTCAAGAAGACACAAAATTAATCCATAGCAGTCTAAGCACCTAATATGTCTAAGATAGAATCTATATGTTAAAATTACTTGCACATGCACAACAAAATTATAAGCAGACATACTTGGTTGATGTAGAGGAGAAGCTAAAAAGTCATCAGAGCTAAGCGAAGAATCACGCTTCCTAGTTCGTGCAGTGTCTTCTTTAAAGCATTTAGAGCAGTACCCTTCCCAAGCTGGATTACCATAGAAACCACAGCTAGATAAGCAAAAAATAAATTGTTTGACAGTCAAACCAAATAAAAATGCCACCATAAATGCTAGAATAACAAATAAGCAAGAAATAATAGTGGCGACAACTAGTTCTAGAAGTAACAGCTAAACTAACGCCTATACAGCAGACTTTCATAGAAGAGCTCAAATATGCAGGCCACTGTAAAAACTTACCCATTTTTGCAGTAAAGTGCAGCATTAGCTAGCTTTCTTGTCGATCTTTGTCTCCCAACATTTTCATGATCTGACATCTTCCAAATTTATGGAAAATCTTATGTAAATTAACTCGTAGTTTGACGTCTAAACACAAGAAAAAATACAAAAGCTATGCAATCTTTCTAGGGCCAACTAGCCCGATAAACAGAATTTTACCAAGTAACAATTTTACCAAACAAATATCTATATCCACAACAACTAACAGATAAAAACAAAAAGCAAATACTCCTACTACGAGAAAAGGTAATCTCGAAATCATGACAGCATTTATTATTTTGAAAACGCCCATGCCTGACTTATTGCAACCCTGTGGTTCTAAAATATAAAGCTCGAAACCATCTCCGCCATCTTCGCTGTTGGGGCGATACCACAGCATAAAAGCAACGACTCAATGCAGCGGAGTGCATTGGCAACGAAGTTTGCTTGTCTTTTACAGTAGCGCGTTTTATGAAAATTCTTGGCGCTGCTAACAGCAGTTAAAGTGTAAGCAATTAAATGTCAGTCCTTGCTTAGCATAAATTGACCCCTCCTCCAGCAGCTTGTGATCACTGTGGCTGCTTGTCGATGTAATGCTGAATTGAGGCTGCAACAGCGTGGCATATTTGCTGACACAAGGAAACCGGAGCAGTTAGGTTGTCTTTCGTCAATCCAGTGCAAGATAATCACATTAATCAAGAAATGCACGACTGCGCTACTTAAATGCTAAGTTATTCACTAAAGCTATAGCTGAAATTGGAAACTGGAATAAGAAAGAAAATAAGAAAGAAAATAAGAAAGGTAACTTGATCCAAGTATTACTAAATGTTTTAACACACAATATCTTACATAAGGCAGCCTTTATTAAGATGAAGAAAAAGCTGGGAATGAGCATCTGCTTGAACGCTTTCCATCAGCAATTAGGAATGCAAATTACCCACTAGTTATAGCGCCGCTTAATAGTCTGACTTCGTAGTTCAAATACTAGAAAATGCTAAGCATGTCGTAGTATCATAATAGAAAAGTATCTGTGAGATGTGGAGATGTAGCGTAAGGTCAAAGCAGAACCAGACATTAAAACTAACCTGCTGATCTTGAGAATATGCAATTCATCAGAGCTTGCACAGTTTCCAGGAATGAGGCGAAATGCTTTACGTATAAACTGAATCAACAAGAAATACGAAAGCATTTTGCGGAGAAGCATGTGTCTAACTGCATCCCACTTTCGCCCTGGAGGGATCACCGGATTTGATCCGTTGCGGCTAATTCTTCTGGCCTGTGTCAGTTTATTTTGCAGCTAGTCATCCGCGATGGACATTTGCTATCCGTCAACTGCGACCCGCGTGTAGCAGTTAGAGTTCTGCCCACAAGAAACACTATAATCACCATTACTGGCCTATGGTCATGTAGCCTGTGTTTTCATATTTGTTGGGAAAAGTTGTAAAGAATAAAGCTACCTCCATGTGAAGACTTTTAGCTTTAGAAAGAACTATTGCACTGAATTCAGAATACTTGTGCTAGCAGACAATATAGCAAAGGCTACGGAGTTCAGACAGCATACTGTTTGAGTTTTTCAAGACCTTGCTAAGGCCTTTGACCGCAAGGATCACAAATTTTTGCTAGGGAAGCTACAATTTTAGGGACTTAATGACAATCTTGCACACTTATATACGTTCTGTTACGATTAAAACGAACGCAGTATCAAGTCAGGAGCTTTGTCAGTCGCATATGGAATCCCACAAGGTTTGAGGCTTGGGCCATTACCGTCTTTTAGGTATTCAACGACTAAGATAATTTGGAAACGCATCTAAAGAAAAAGCTCATCGAGTGTTTTAAAGGGGACTATAAGAGTTTTTAGGGATTTATTAGAAACTCTGTAAGTACGACGTCAAGGTGTTAATAGAGTAACCATGAAAAATGGACTGTTGACTGATGCTGATCAAGGAAAGACACAAGTCCATGAGGAGTATTTTGAGGAACTTTTTACTAGAGAAATACCAAATCAAGATTTATAAGCAGTGGAATTCGGGTTCGGATGTCGAGCTGAAATTGAGAGACTAGAACTGAAAACAAAGCAGACAACCCTCGACTCTTGTCCGCAAAGGTGCACTGCAGGCACAGATTTCCTCGCTCAACTAAAGGACCCCATTGCTGACACTTGCCGACTAAGCATCGTCTTAGCGGTGTTGGTAAACAACATTCCAGATATTGAAAGCGCATAAGTCGTCGACATGCAATCCTCCTCTGGAAAGAAGAAAAAAATACTGTATATTTGCAATCAGTGGCACGGAATACATACGTACCGGAGCTTGCATGGAACACACCGAAATAATGTTGACGAAAGCCGATAAGCTTGGTCCGTATGGGGGGGAGTCCTCTGCGTCTACCATGCCTCTCCGTCTCGGAAATATCCCGTTTTCGGACTAACGAGGATTACCGGCTGCATTGAGAATATTGGATCAGTAAGAGATGAGCTAGCAGTGCTTTTGTCTGCCCACATCAGAAACTCCAAGTCAGAACCTCTCTGTATTTTATTTATTCTGAGTTACACGCCTTTCGTCGCCCACAAGCCGATACCAGTCTCACATTACTGGAAGAAAGACGCAGAAACGAAATTAGCCGTAAAAATCATCGAGCGCACCTCAAGAAGCGCCCAAGCAATTGCGTGCTTGCATGATAGTTGTACCAAAAGAAGTGGGGACACCTCGCAGGACTGTAGATCTACAGAACTTTAATGAAGTTACTCACCGGGATGCACATCGTACACCTTCCACATTCAACATTGCCTGCGTCATACCTTCAGGCAAGAAGAAGACCGTACTGGACGCATGGAATGGAAACCATAGCCTGCTATGTCCAGAGACCCGCTCTTTTATTACTTCTATAACAGAGAGGGTTCTATATCTCTACCTACATGCCCCTCAGGGATCACATGGCTCTAGGGATGGATATAAGAAGCGTTTTGGTGACATTAAGTAGGCTTTACAGCTTATTAAAAGGTGCTTCGACGATTCTTTACTTATGGTCCATAACATAACAGCATCTCTCTATCGCGCGCTGTCACACATCAAGCAATACAGCTTAAGCGAAACCGTTTTCAATCCCGACAGGTCTAAGTTTGCTGACGACTTTGTTGAATTTTACGAATTTGACATCACAACGACAGGGTTTCAACCGCCACAGAACCTTTTTCAATTAATTGCAGACTTCACCCTCAAGCATTACTGGAGTCAGATTTTGGTTGGATTCAGTTAACCAAATCACCTTCCAATTTGCCCGAGCACCAGTAATGGCTCCTTTCTACAAAGTCTTATAAAAAAGCATTCCTGAATTGCTGAAGGACATATTCATAAAATCAAAGACCGAAATCATCCATGCAATTAGGGACGCTGTCATCGCATTTGAAGTTAATCGGTCCACATGTGTCGCCAAGGACTTCATCGTGAATTTATAAAATAAAGAAGACTAAGGTCAAATCAATACCTTAATTCAAATTGTACCATCCAAGTGATATTGACAGATCATAGAGCACAATAACAGACATGATTGGTAAATAGAAAACTAAAGTGGGACACTTGTCGACACACCGAAAAAAATTGAAAAAGGCTGTTTTCTTTTCCAACTCAAATAGCTCACGGGCATTAAAAACATACTTTGTTAATGTTGCCCTTAATCTATAATATGATATTCCAGACACTGAAAAAAGCTACTTGACTTTGCGCCAACTCAAGCTCATAGCTGCAATATTCAAGTAACAAGAGGAAAAAAATTGTGACATTCGATGGATCTGCTGTCGGACAGCATGGGCATGATGTGAATCAATCACCTAGGCAGGGAGTTCCGTACTTTGCTTTTTAGTAATTTCCTATGACAGATCCAGTCAGGATTTTTATTGCTCTGCATAGCTAAGTACCTTTATTTCTAATCTGGAATTATGCTCATCACCCCATGATTTTGTTGCAATAAAGCGGAATAGATTATACTTGTTCTATGTTTCTGAATTTTATAGCCCTGAGATCGTATATTGTGCCAAGTTCCTAAACATTTTGTATTTTCATTTAAGTTAGATATAACCTAAAAATATGGCTTTAGTCCCACCTTGATCTACATAATTTCTACGGTGTGATTAGCAAGATAAATTTTTAAAATGCAACTTGCTGATAGCCATTTGAGCCTGCAGTCTCAGCAAAGCTTCCTTGCATTCTTCAGGTTTTTGAAGCTGCCATCTGTGCCCCTGAGCTTTACTGTACTTTAGTTCTATATTTACTATGGAATGTTCTCGAATTGTTTCCAATGCACCTCTTACAAACGTTAGATCCCTTAGACTGACGACACACGCTAGTGTTTCGCAAGAAAAAGTACATACTATTAAACAGAGGAATGATCGTAACACGACCTACTGGGCCGAAAAGTTCTTTTAATATCGGTTTCTTGCAATTACTGCACTAGAAGACTAAACAGCTTCGTCAAAAAGTTGGATTATACTTCTGTAGATCACAATCACTAATAGATAGGCAATTATTAACTAAATAGAAAACCTTTTGTTCTTAAAATGATATCATGCAATCCTGCTGCTATTATTTTCCAGCGATTTTGCAAGGCAGGCCAGACTTTTTGCAGAAATTGCCATATCCATTATGCGATGTTGACCGAACGTTGGACGATAAGAGATGTAGGATAGATCACAGAATTATTGATAAATTGGGTTTGCTGCCAAAACATATAAGCTTTTTCTTTCGCAGACCAACGACCTGCTATATAATAATTGATGCTTTCATAAGCATGGGAAATCCATTCCCAATTCTGGTGATAGTAGGGAACACATGACAACTATTTAGTGAGTCGGCACTTGCATGCTAAATTTCAGTTCTTCTCATGCATTGGAACCCCGAAGCCTTTCCGGGTTATTACTCGCGAGCCCACATTTTTTTGTAAGCTAAGTTGCATTGTCTTTTAGAGAAGTTTTTCTATCATTTGTGTTTCGCTATTTACTCAGGCAGGCGACTACATAGTGAGATGTGGGAAAAATAGGAAGTTCAGGAAAGGAGCCAAAAGGCTGTGAGTGGTTGTCCCATGTGTGCGCAAGTAGTTCCAGCATCAAGAGATATGAGGACTACTCCTTCGAAAACAGTTAACTCAAAATATTCTTCCTCTTATAGTTACAGGATGTCCTTTTCTTAAATGTCGTCGTTGTTACTACCCTGAAATGCCGCGTACATTTTTCCAAAGATGCCTGAAGCCTTCTGCGAAGCGACGGCCTTCGTACTACCGTACTAAACTAAACGCAGTGTGGTGTAGTTATTGAACCGCCATTTTTCCTTGTAGATATCGTTTTGTTTGAACCTTACATGTTATAATCCATGGCATTACTTTTTAGACAAAAAAGTTGTCTTTAAAATAAAGCTCATTTTAAATGATATCTGTAACTTTGAATTTAGCATATGTGGTGAACTTACTTTAAGTGACTTCAATTAAAAATCTATGCAAGTCTTGCTTTGATTGGCAGCATTAATAGACTTCTTTTTTAGCGATAAGCGGTTAGGTGTAAGGCAATCACGTCAAAGCTATTGAAGACACTATATTCTTTAGCATGTTTCAGCGATATTAAAACGGGGTTAATGAACAAAAGAAGTATTTCTATTCCACATTGTGTCAATGCAGACAGTGCTATTACCAAAGGCTGTGTTAGAACAAAAATAATTGTATACAAACATGATATAATAAAAACATCATATAATAATAACGATCAATGTAAGCTACAGCAGTGCAACTGCAGTATGGTTTCAAAGTGAATTTAGTTGTTGCCTTCGTTTCAAAATGTGTAGTTATGTATTGTGCTAGTATGAAGCTGGGCCATAGTAGTGGCCATGCTTAGCCTACGATAATCAACTATGCCAGGATTTTTCCACCATCTAGAAGATAAGTACTAAGGAATCTGCACGACATGTTGTACTTGTTTAGTTAATGATAAGCACTTTGAAAATGGTTTTAAGACGTGAATATAAATTAGTCACTTTTGTGGTATGGTCATATCAGAATTTGATAACTGATTACTTTTGGATAGATTAACCCTCTGTGTCATGGTTCTTTTGAATTAATCTTAAATCTCACTTCAAAACTCAGAGCTTGATTTTTAATTTGTATTTATTGTCTTTGATTCATGTTAAGAAATTGTGGTTTATATCATGTTTGATATTACGAGGATATGTATTCTCATTTCAGATTCGTCTATTTGAAGCATTTGCTTTGTATCCTAGAAGATATATCAAGGATTTTTTATGCAGCCATATATTAATGCCTAATTTCATTGAGGACGTTTTTATCCTAAAGTAGAAATGGCAATTGATGACGGTTCTCCTGAAAGGGAAGTTTTGGTATGAAAATATTTGCATTTTTATTTATATGCTGGTACTCAGACATCATTCATCTCCATAGGTCCTTTGTGATCTCCTGTATCTTCCTTAAGTGGGTTGAATCAATTTGTAGAAATAGGCTACATAAACAACCTCCTAACATAAATGGCAACTTGCTTCCACTCGTAACTGGCATTGGAAATGATCTTTTCAAAGCAAAATGAAGTCTGTAAGAATAGCCTTTGAAAGAAAAACTGTAGTTAAGCATTTGCAGGTCTAGATCTGCTAAAGCAATGTAGCTTTTTGCAGAATATTTTATAATTATAATTTCATGTATTAAGACAAGAAACGAGTTACTGAGATTTTGTTTTCAGTTTAAGCACCCATGTTGATATTATGCTGGTATGATGCTGCCATGTGTAAATCTTGTTTCATCAATTTTTCCTCACTTAAAATTGACAACACTGGTAGGTTACAACCTCATCCCTATTTTTGCTGCACTGATCATTGATTTTGGTTATTTGCTGCTTCTGGTCCACTTTGGATGAGTGGTTTCTTCTATGCTTTTGTAGGACTTCTATTTCAAACAGCTATGCAAGTTGAAGTTGTTTGAGAACTCCATGCATGTAATAAAGGATGCTGTTAGCTTACTTGCAGTATCAAACAAGTTTGGTATCATTCTTGCTGTTTGTGGCTCTGGTAAGTACTCTAGTGTTTGATACCTTAATACCTTCATACCTTTAACAGTGTTGCTGTTCAGTTGCAAACAAAGTACGGCTCGCAGTGCAGAAAAGGGCAAAACGATAAGACGATGTTTTTAATCTCCCAAAAAATCTTCTTGTAAAGTAATGGCTGGCCCTTGAACACTGAAAGCAGGCAAAACCACTTCCCAAAAATCGGGCTCTTGCTCGACCTCTCACTCACTCTCATTTCTCTCTCTCTCACTTGCTTTGTTTCTCTTTCTCTGAAAACCCATAGCCAACACCATTCTATCTAACCCGATAATTATTAATTACATAACACACAATAAGCTATTACAAAGTTAAGTGCAGCAAAGACCACTCTCCTCCGCACCATTACACACAACAAACTATTAAAACCGAAAAGCAGCAAAGGCCACTCTCCCCCACACGTGACAAGACTCAACATAGCAAGGCGACAATCAACGATGCACGCACTACTCCGCCTCAAAACACATTACAGCCGGCATGCAACGAACAGCTCTTTTTTTTTTAATTTCATAAGATATACAACTTAAGGAATGCAAAATGACAACAGGATGGTGATAGCTTTCTCTGGAAACCCATGCCTCTCATGATGCAGAATCCATGCAGAGGTCATTAAGCACCCAGATCGGTAACAACCAATGCCCCTATGGTTGATTTATCACAATATCTTGTTCTGCATTCATGTAAGAACAAGATCTTGAAAAGATCTTGTTCTTAAATCTTGTTGGGTGTTGAACTTCACTCTCCTTCCTTTCTCCATACCAATATAACATTTAAACCATATTGAGAACGGTCTTCCGTGTCACATTTCATCTCTTGACCGCTTTAGCAGTTTGTTTGAGAGTTATAAGGTTTTGGTGATGTAATCCTGGTGTCAGGGTTGGACAAAATCATGATTTAAATTTTTTAAAATCAAGCAAATTAGATTTTTAACTTTAAATCAGATTTTTTAAAGTTTAATTAGATTTTTTGTTAAATCTGAATTTTTTTAAATTCTGATTTAATTAAAATTTTAGTCAACATGGGGTGCTTGACTAGTAATTTAGCTGTTATAATGTGTGTGGTAGTCGTCGAGCTTTGAGTTCAACAAACTATATAAGTGTAACAGAAAGCAGGTTTGGTTGGTTACCTTGTGTAACCCACCGTAGAGGCTCCACTTAGGGGCACTGCATGGCTGCTTTGACAGTTGTCCCTACTTTTGTTGAAATCTGCTACTAATTATGCCTTTTTCCGGTATGGTACCGTTAGTATTTGTTACTCATTTGTATTACTGCTTCCTCCTGGCCTGGTCAACTCTGCTACCGATCTGTGAAGACAACCGCAGTGTGATCGATTCTTCAGTCCATCAGAAGGCTTCCAACCTTGTAATAAAAAGTTGAGCTTAAGACCTGCTGGCCCGTCTGGAACCGATCGCTGTTGCACTGGACACCGCACAGCGTGAAAAGTGCGAAATAGCAGACGTGGTTGAAGTGTGGAAAAACCTGGAAAGCTAGCTCGTGGATACGTGCAATGACAATGTTGACAAAAAGGCAGGTATGAACAGGCCATAAGACCTTGTCATCATCTTCCTTACCCTCAATATCAAGGACAGATGCTGAATGAAGGAGAAAAAAGGCAGAACTTGAGTAAGCCAATGAGCAGTATCCTCACTTAATTCCTATACTAATGAACTTCAGGAGAAAATCGCACCCATTCCTTGAATTCGAGTTCAGCTCAGATGTCACGGCTAAATTATCAGCTAATTATAGCAGATGTTCTGTGGTGGCTTTCACGTCGTGACGACATCGGTGGTGAAGTACTGGGGACTACTGTGCGTCTGCTGACCGCAGTGGCGTACTCTGCTGGCGTCGAGCGTGTGTTTGCATCATACGGGTTAGTACATTCCAAGCTCAGAAACAGACTTGAGACAGACAAGCCTGCGAAAGTTGTTCTCTTATTTAAGGCAACTAACCAGCAGAAAACAGTATTTGACGATTTGCTGCAACAGTTTATTTTTTGAAAAATTATCTTAGTCTAGTTAAGTGATTTACATGTAGGCCAAGGCAACAGACACAACGGCAGTGGTGCCTTTGCGTGTTTTTTTTTTTTTTTAGGTGTTTACGTTTTTTAATTTTTAAATAATGAGACCAATAGGCATTATGGACTTGGGATCACAGTCAGGCTGTTTTAATCAGACAACTAATTTATTTATTTCAAACTTTTTGTCCCTGGTACAATTAGCACTGCAGATAGACTCGTCAGTAATATTTTATGACTTTGCACTCCACACTCTAGTCAGTGAGTGGATGTTATGTGTGTCGATTCGTTGAATTTTCTGTATAAAAGTCGCGGGAAGAAAAAAACGAAACTGAATTTAAAAAAAAAATTGTGATTTGAATCATCAAAAATTTCAAAAAAATCATTTAATTTAAATCGTGATTTTAATAAATGATTTAAATCAAGATGATTTAAATCAGCCAACCCTGACTGGTGCTAAATTTTATTTGAAGTTTTTCAGCTTGTTTTACTCTTTTTTTTTTCCTCCGATGTTTGCATTCTCCTAAATGTAGTTTGATACCCTTAGAAATTTGCTTTCTGGGCACCCACGGTTCATAGTGTTTGGGAAATTGCAGGTGGCATTGGATGGGATAGATTTAAGCAAGCTTTTGGAGAGTTAGATTGGACGGCAAACTCTTCCAAGCAGTGTACCACAGTTAACAAGTCAGGCAAAGTTGTTTGGCTATTTCCCTCGCAGCCATCATTTATTCAGTCTTGTGACATACTTTCAGTCAGTGTCTGGGAGTTGCATTCAGAGCCAGTAGCTGTCTGGCTAACATGCGTTTTCAGAATCTTGCGCGGTTCAAATGGGCCTCTTGCATAAAATACCCACCATTGACCTAGAAATCAACGAAAGGCAGAAATCAGTCAAAATGGCCTTGCCATTAAGCCGGGCTTTAAATACCTGAACTTGATCATTTCTTTCATATCATTCAATATCAGCAAAGAATAACACTGGGTGTCACACAGCGCATTGGCAGACCTAGAATGTTGTACGTGGGGAACGCGACCAATGGGCAGGAAGTAAAAAGCTTTTCCAGACTCTAAAGAACCCAGTAGTATTGTAGCTGTAAGATGTGGATATAAGAGTCACCAAATGAAAGATTATTGGATTCACATAATGGCGTCAAAATGGAAAGGTATCAATCAGGATCTATTGCAAGTGCAAATGTATGATGATGGAAAGGTGAGAATATTGCAGAGAATATTGCTTTTTTGGCTGGACAGCAGTGGAGTAGGACGTGTCGCCCGAGCTCTCCTAATTGCTTCAATTTTGCAAATTATTACTGGTTAGCTATGGCAGAAAGCAACATGGAGTCCCACACAAACATGGACGACAGTGTTTGTGAAAATTCCATTTTGC
>QQSS02151292.1:0-15690 GCA_003687565.2 Craspedacusta sowerbii | reverse complement strand
CTATCAGCACTAGTCTATAAACGAATCCGTGCAAGTCTATGACCAGATATTGACTTATACTTGATCATCGCCTACAATACCCAGTACCTATCTGCACCTACAGAAGAGCTTTTTAGTAGTCCTTTTGAGAACAGTTTTTAGTAGTGTTTGCATTATACAGACGCATGACTAGCAAAGCCACAATTGGTGTAGAAGGTATCATCACATTTTGACCTAGTGACCTGGGAGATACTTTAATTTCTTTATATATATATATATATATATATATATATATATATATATATATATACGTTTGCGATTGGCATTATTCTGTCTAGGCAAATGCGTCGGAGAAATCAAGACTGGTTGGACGAAACAAGGATTAAACTTATTGAACTCCAAAGATGGCGGATTGATTCTGGCTTACTACCTTGAGAATGATTACGAGAAGTCTGTGCCGATATCCGTCTATGACACCCGTGCTAAAAAGAAGCTCTTCGATATTGTACGTAACCGACCGCCTGATCTAAGGCCTGAAGTGGCGTGTCTTACGGAGGACGGGCGGCTCTTCATCTTTGTGGATATGGTGGGTCTTCCGCTTGGATTTGAATCTGCCCTGTGTGAGGTTTGGCTATTCGCAACAGCAGGATTATGTCATAGGATCCTACCATCTCATCTCCCTCCTCCCTCCCCCACCTCTTGGAACAGACTTGGAGCGCGTTGCTTAAGTATTGCTTCCCGGCTTTTGCGTCCTTCCCTTCTTAATAAGGAAGTGTCGTGTCGTGTGATGGTATAGCTTTCTTTCGCTCTTCATCATCTTTTTTCCTGTTTGAACAGTATTTTGCTATACATTTAGTACGAGTCTCAAGTCGTCGTTTGGAGCATCAAAGAACAGAAAATAGTACATGCTCTAAAGTACCAAGCTTCGGAACACATGCCTGGCACCCCTATGGCAATGGCAGCTTCAAGTCAGGGGGGTTACGTGCTTGTGTTTTACAGTTCCGCCCTCCCGGATAACCATGGTTCATTCCGGCAAGCTTTTCTTTTGGTTTGCTATGAGATGCATACGTGGCAGCTGAAGGCAACTCTGGAAGTCAAGAACATCCTGTCCAGGTTCTTTGCCTCCGGCAACGGACTCACTCTACTGACTAACAGCCAGCCTAACGCAGACAGAGGCAAGACCTTGGACTTGTGGGATGTCTCGGAATTTCGATCAGGAACGATTCGGCATGTCGCCTCGTTTATGCCAGAGACGGACGTGCGATTCTGTTATCTTACTAGTGACGGGGAGACTTGTTGCATCGGGCTAGCTGGGGTCGATGGACTAACGTTTTTACGACGCTGTGGAAGCAGCATCGTCAGAAAGGTTACGACACCTACTGAGGAAGTCTTCGTGCAATACACTGATAAATAAATAGCCATGAATTATGAAAGCATGGGAATTGTCTATATATGTTATGAGGATACACAATAAGGACATTTATGAAGGCCAGCGTTATGTATTCTGCTCTTTGAAATAACGTGTATGAGGCACTTTGTACTTTTGTAAGTCATGTGTTCTGCACGCAAGTTTAATTTTTTGTTCATATGTAGTTTCTTTATTGGACTTTAAATTTACGTCTTCATGCGTTGTCCTGAACTAATATACTAATTTGGCTAATTTTTAGAACAAGGTCTATGGTCTGTCAAAACCTGAGGGTCCTGTCGAAGAAGGTATTATTTTATTCGCATACAACAAAAAAAGTTCCATCTATCGCTCTCGAAAGTCGCTGCTCTGTAAGGTTGAATCGAGATTCAGATTTTGCCTGTTCAGTAGCTTGAACTAAAGATTCTTCTGGCTTCGTTCGCGTGCTTACAAGAGCCCTGAATTCATGGTCGTATGGCTGTTGCATCTACTATCTTGCAGCACTCTAGAAGTCTCGGTTTAGTGATGTAAAGTCGTCATTAGCGAGTACTTCCATAACCATTTTATCTGATTCTTTAAATCACGCCAAAAAGTCTGCGTCGGGCAAGATCTAAATTTCACTTCGGGTTATTCAAGACATGGCACTTACACGGTTTAAGAATAGGTAAAGACGGCTATTAGATCGTTTACATTCGTAACTTGTCATCTGCTGGTTGGGCTACCAAGTGTCGTTGACTACAAATGTTTAGCACTTCGTACGAGCGAAGAAAGAAACTTGGAAGTAAGCCTTTTGCTAGGATGGCGACGTCATGGGGCCGATTTTATGAAACGCCAGTTCTTTCCACAGGGCTATAACTACTACTGTGAAATCCTTAGTTTGGTGAAACTTTCATAGAGCTTGTCTGAGACTTTGGGGGATGTGTAATGTATGCTAGAAGAGGAATATGAATAGTTTCTTTAAAGAAAAAAAAAGCCGGGTCGAGAGACTTCCTGTTGCATAATATCGCCGGCGCGAGAAGTTGACTTTATTATCTGAAGCAAGTTTGGCCGCGTTTCAGAGGCCTAAAACTGGGTAGCTGAAGGACGAGATTCCTATGGACATTGGAAATAGAAAAGGTGCTTCGTGTAAGCTTAGGATCGGACTTAAAAACATTAGAAATACTCACAGTCAAGCGGAAACAAAAAAAAACTATTTCCGTTAAAACATGCGTTACAATTTTGCTAAAGGAAGAAATAGGGTTGTAAACGCCGGGAATTTATGACCCATGACAGCATGGCCAGGCGTAGAACTGCGTAAATCGAGTTCTTACTCCTTGTTTCCTGCACAGGATCACTTAAATCTCGGAACATTGGTACTAGGAGAGAAAAAGAGAGAGAGAGGAAAAAGAATTTACATGCGCTATATTACAAAAAGAAATGACGTGATCCCGCATTCGATTCCATGGCACCTTACCGTAAGTGACAAGATTTGCCTCTTGTGTGATTCTTTATGCACACATTGTTCAACGTAATCACTGTACATTAAACTGGGTAGTAACATTCGCTCTTTGACTTACGCAGTTATAGTGTAATGTCTAAATAGTTTTGAACTTGTAAACGAGTGAAAGATTCTAAGTTTACAATTCTTTTTTCCAACGCAGGCAATCTTTCAACATAAATATTTTGTGTTATTACAATTTGTTCACTAGCAAGATTATTACAGCAACGGTGACTTTGAAATCTGAAATAATTTGTTCATCAATCCTTCATAAATTAGTCAAACGATAACGTGCGCCTGTGAAGTGTAACCCCCGGCTGTCACTTTAATTATAGCGTAACCGACCTAAAACAATTTGCAATACTCTTACTTTCAGTTTCTTATTTAAAAACGTCTTATTTAAAAGTTTTTCCATGCAGATGTGCATTTTGACTGCAATACTGTACTAAACCATTCCTTTCATATCGGACCACGACGACTAACTCGCATATGTTATTTCGACGTTTGTGAGCTTGAATAAAATTCTTTTAGCAAGCAAAGGAGTGTCAACTTGTTTGTTCTGCGGTTCACTCTCGAATCGCATTATGTTACCGTCCACTGTTGCTTATGCAAATTCATCCAATCACACAGATTGGATGCCAATCGTCGAGAGTAATGTTTTTCAATGTGCACAGCAGGGGAAATTGGAAAGCCGATCCAAAGCATCTCGTTCAGCTCTAATGTACACATGTTCGTGCAAAATTATCAGTGAAATGGTGATCAAAGAGGGTGGTCAAAGATTCGTTGTTGCTGTAACGTCGATTAAAGATATGCCTTGTCTTTTATTCATGAACCTAGAACTCAGTTATTGTCGCTCGTGCCTGAGTTTTAAAAAATGCCAACCGGCATTTTAGCTGTACCAGCTTTACAAGAACAACGGCTATCAGCGAGTTCAAATGCATGAATGCAGTACTGATTATATCATTAGGAGAAATACTCTTGTAAATGCAGGTCTCTTTGCCCATGAATTACTGAACAACTGAAGGATGCGTTGCAATGTGAAAGTTTTAAAGAAAATATTGAGTTTAAGTTCTGAAGTTTATAGCCTCTTTTGCTTTGGGAGGCAAAATAAGAAACCCAGATCAGAGAATAATAAAATATCATGGAGTGTCATTAGAACTATAAAAAACATTATCTTATTTAAAGAAAACATTAATTGGAATTGTGACACCGTCGATGCGTCGACGTTATGCCAACATTTTTCACAATAGTTACAAGCAAAAGAGAACGAAAAGTCGAGAAAGCGATCTTTTAAAGTTTGAGCGCGTCTGAAAAGTATAGAACCCTGTCAATTTGACCCAAAATCTCGGGTTGTCTATGTAGTATTTGCGAACAGAGCTTAAAGTTAATCCAGGATCGGAAATATACTAAGAACCGAATATGTTCTCTGAGCAGCACATTGCAACTTTTCGCATGTTTCGAAGTATATAGCGCTAGTTCGCGAAAGCGGCTCGTTGCAGCCCTGTGGCTTCAGGACCCATCGCTTATGTGGCTGTCCCTGGCTTTCAGGTATGCATGTTTTGCATTTTAAAAATGCAACCCATCTCTTCATATCTATCGTTTATGCATGTTTGACTTTATAAAAATACAACCCATCTTTTCATTTATATCGGCAGTTCAACGATGATGCAGGACTGGAGGAAACTCTGTCGAAGTTAAATGATCAGAATTTTAACTCGTAGGCACTTACTCTGAGACTCAGAATAACTGTATATGAAATCAGGAGCTAAGATTTTGGCCATTCCTGCACATGTTTCAAGTTAAAAGATTGATTCATTCTACTGGTAATGATTACGTCATGGCCTCGTTTGTATACAAACATGCGTGGTAAAAATGTTGATGCGAGAAGCAATGTTTCCACATCCACTACAATTTAAGGCACCCAGTAAGAATCGAGTAAGTAGACACTTACTAGTTGAAAGCATAGTATCAGCTAGTCCATTATAAATTTATAGCATGCACCCATGCATCAACTTTATTTTCTCGGCAGGTATTAAGTAGTTTCTTTTCTCTTAAAAGTTCTAATCTTATTGATGAGTTTCAAAGTTAAGGTACAGAACGCAATCCTGCTATTTTTCCGTCCTAATTGATTAGCTCTAATTGGAAAATTATTTGTACCTGTCCAAGGCTCAAAATTGGCAAAATCACAAATCTCATAGCGGAATTTAAGAAGTGCATTGAATAGTTTTTAATATCATTCTAAACGGTGTAAAATTTAGCAATGTTACATTTTTTAATATTTAAAGTATTAAAATTGCACTAAAATTGGACACCGATGATTGGCATATTTAACATAACATATAAAGTATTTGGAACATCACTACCCAATTTTTGTTAAGCATTTAAAAATCTAGTAGCAAGAAGATTCTTCTCTGTCTTCTTTCTCAAGAATGTGCAACCGAGCATTTTGTCTCACATAGTCAGATGAAACTCTGTTTAGAAAAATCAAAACACCACTTGTTTAAGGGATTTTCAGAGTACTAAGCTCAGTTTCAACTTTATTGGCATGCAATTCCTTCCTGTTATACTAACAAAACTTCTGATTGATTATAGAGACGTTAGAAGGCCCTTAAACTTAGTCATTAATCTAAGATGACTATTTCAATATTAATATGTTAAGTCAATCTTATCCATTGAAAGAATTAGACTAAAATTTGATTCTGTTCCAGCTTGTTCTATACTTAAATTTTGGGTTGTAAGTTTTCCTTTCCGAAAATTTCTTTTCGAAAGCAAGTCGTTTGCATAGTTTCAATCCAGAATTTATGATAGCTATTGTAGCGCCCCTTATTTTTAACAATTAGGAGTAGTGTTTTATGTGCAATGAATGAAGCTTTTAGTATTATTTTGACATGCATACATGCATATTGCAAGCTATTAGTGACATTTTGTGTGCAGTTCGACCCAATTATGTAATGTGCCACTGTTTTCTGTTGCTATGAATATCGGTTCTCCAATTTCATCTGGTGAGTTTATGGGGTCTTAGTATTAGTGATGACAGCAGACCCATTTTTTATGTATTTAGCTAGTTTGTGCTTACTTTAACCTTAAGAACTACCAAAATCTGCTGTTTAAATCTTCATCCCTCGTCTCTTAGCAATGCGAGAAACCCAGGAAAGCTTGGTTCCCATTAGCTCAGACAAACTTATGCTTTTTTTCTTTCCCTGCTTAAGCCTTCACAGAAGTATTTGGTTTTAATTGCCTTTTTAAACGTAAAAACCGAAAATGCCCCTTTTGCATCGATTGTCATGGTATGAGTATTAAGGATCCCATTAAAATTGCAGAAGCATTTAGTAATCATTTCTCATCTGCTGTATCCAAGATTTTGGTAAAGAACAAATATTATAGAATCAAATCACCCCTAATTTACCCCCCAGCAGTGACAACCATAGGCAAGTTTTTATGTATTACTGTGAATGGCTATAGGCTTGCCTCTTATAAATTCATCAAGTACCACCAGGGCTTTAGATGAGGAGTTAACTGATGAAATTTAATGTGAGAATTTACAGCCAACTTCACAAACTGCAAATATGATACTTGCAAAACTGCAGCATTTCTTAGCCCTTCTAAGGTGCTTGCTTCTACTGTGCAATATTTTCAACTCGTCTAACTAAGCTTGTCAGACATGGCGTCTGTGTGCATTTTGTTCTTCAACGAGTTTTTAAAAAGCAGAAGAATAATACCATGCATACAATATCCTTTTCATAATACCATGCTTAAACAGACATCTTATATGAGCTGTACTAAGCTTTGGCGGACATCATGCGTATGGTAAACTGTTTTTTTGTACACCGAGAGCTGACAGATACCTACCTGAAGCATTCTGAGGGTTCTTCATGTAAAGGAAAAAATAATTGTTTTTTCGGATTAGTTGCTCGCTATTTTAGCTATCGAGAGATTAAGATCTTCCGATGAATTTAATGACGTGAAACAGTCTGTAAAGATCTAACTGGTTTCGATCCTTCTTATTCAATAATGTTGCAGCTCTGGTTAAACCCGTAGAGCGCTTTACGTTGTGAGCTACCATAAAGTACGGAACATTATAAAAATGTATTTCTGGATATGTGAATATAAGTATATGTCGTAAGTATATAAATAAATATATACGCACCCACAAATATGCACGTGCACACACACACACCCACACCCACACAACCCCCCCCCCACCCCACACAAACAACACCAACACACCAACCCACCAAAAAATCACTAATAATCTATAGCTAACTATATATATATATATATATATATATGTGGGGGGGCGGGTCTGTGTGTTGGTGTGTTTGCGTGTATATTTATGGATATACTAACATACCAACATCTATTAATGTATGCTTAACATGGTCAAGATGCTGGCGTTCATGTGCGTCCTTTTTGGACGAGAGGTTGTGTTCTGTACTTCATGTGGTTTCTGTGGCCTCTTGTATGTGCTAAGAGCCATATCATTTATATTTGTACGATCTATAAGGGTTTCAGTCTGGATGTCCGTAGGCCAATGGCGACTGCGACAAAGGAGCTCGGTCATGACAACGAGAAGATGGAGTCTAGTGCCGAAGACTTGGAGCGAATTCATTTCCAACGGGTAATCGATGCGTTCTTGTATTACAAGTCCAGTAGTTTGAAGCAAGTCGATAGGAAGGTTAAATGTTTCAAGTCGATTCCGCAGCACCACCAGGTCATTTTGCAAAGCCAGCTGGAGCATTTCGATAGGATGAAGAAGGCCATCGAGACCAATCACGAGTTCCTCGCGCAGGTCATTGAGTTTACGGACAACATGTTTGAGAACTCGGAGCTGTCTGCTCAGAAAGCGGATGTGCTCGATCAGAGTCCACTATCCGGAGAGGATATGGATAAGGTACGTACCACTTTAAAGCAGCTTGTCCGTGATTGGTCTTGCGAAGGCCAGAGAGAAAGAGATCAATGCTACAAGCCTATCATAGATATCCTGGACACTCTGTACCCGGTCGAGTCGTGCGACCGGAGTTCCATATCCGTGCTTGTGCCGGGTGCTGGTCTCGGTAGGCTTATGTTTGACATTTGTCGCGTTGGCTTCGCTTGCCAAGGTAACGAGTTCAGCTTCTACATGCTATTTACCTCTAATTTTGTTCTCAACAAGTGCACAGACAGGGAGTGCGTTTCTTTGCATCCGTGGGTGCATCAGACGTCCAATGTGTTTGCTACAAACGACCAGCTTCGCGAAGTGAGGATACCGGATGTGAGTCCGCGCTTGCTTGATGCTGACAGTAATTTTTCGATGACTGCCGGCGATTTTCTTGAGGTATACCAGGAGCCAGAGTCTTGGGATTGTGTGTGCATGTGTTTCTTTGTGGACACAGCTCACAATATCCTGGCTTATGTAGAAAAGGTGTACGATATTCTGAAGCCCGGTGGCTATTGGATCAATTTCGGTCCTCTGCTTTATCACTTCGCTGACATCTCTTGCGAGCTATCGATTGAGGTGTCGTACGAAGAGTTGCGTAAGGTTATTTTGACAGAATTCAATTTTATACTTGTAGAAGAGCGAACTGGGCAGAAATGCAGCTATGTGCAAAATCCGCTCTCCATGCTGAAAATGGAATATGATTGTGTTTTCTTTGTAGTGCAAAAGCCTCCAAGGCTCTAAGATTGTCGAGAAAGGGTAGCCGGTGTTGTTTTAAATGATCCTACTTATACATATAGTCTTCTTTGCTACTGTCGTGAGCTCATTTTCTATGCTGTATGCATTAAGGTTTTCTCAGCGTCATACACCAAAGCGTGCTGCTTAGAGAGAGAAAAGAGAGAGCGGGCAAGCGAGAAGGAGAGAGAGTGAGAGGAGGAGAGAGAGTGCAAGCGAGAAGGAGAGAGAGTGAGAGGAGGAGAGAGAGAGTGCAAGCGAGAGAGAGAGAGTGCAAGCGAGAGGGAGAGAGAGACAGAGAGAGAGAAAGAGAGAGAGAGAGAGTGGAAGCGAGAGGGAGAGAGACAGAGAGAGAGAAAGAGAGAGAGAGAGAGAGTGGAAGCGAGAGGGAGAGAGAGTGCAAGCGAGAGAGAGAGAGAGAGAGAGAGAGAGAGAGAGAGAGAGAGACAGAGAGAGTTCAAGCGATAGGGAGAGAGAGATTTCAAGCGAGAGGGAGTGAGAGAATGAGCTAAAGAGAGGAGACCCAGAAGAAGAAAGGGACGGGAAGAAAGAGGGATAGAATCAAAGTGGCTTGTACAGAACATTTACTCATCAAGCCATCTGGGCAATCACGCCACGTTTTAGGATAAGTACAGTTTGTCAAATTTATCTAAAATAAATCACTATTCTTGTCAGATCTAATATGCCACCCAGCCAAAGATGGAAATGCCCAAGCGTTTTCATATGAAATCGCCAATCTTTCACCTTCAAAACCAGACATCACGACAAGTTAGTGACCAGGATTCTGCACGAAACACAGGAGACTATTCCGTCTGACTGACCAGGCTACCCACTACTACCCTGACTTCATCTGCAAAGACTATGGCGAGCAGGGTTATGCCTCTAAGAATTCAAGCAGTGGTACCCGAATTTTCACGTCATCGAGAAGATGAGGACCTAACCCTACCTCCAACACGGCCGGACAAGTCAAAAGCAGTCATTTCTGCCATCCCGTCAGTTAAGTCACTTGCTGCACCCTGAGCTGCACCACCACTTGGCACTACCTTTTACACCGGCGCATATTACACCGGCAGCTCGGCCTCCAACGTCGCACCAACATCACCATGCTCACGTATCAACAACACCTAGAAAGCACCAGGCAAGGGGTCCCCCGTTCCTTACAGAGTTTTCCAGCAAGAAACCATCTCGGGAGGACAACAGTTTCCGTGGAAAATGACGAAGAGCTCCGGCTGCTTCGTCAGTAGGCAGCCGAATGCGACGCGCCAATCGATTATACAGTCACGGTCGCTAACAACGACAACCCCAGAAGTTGGCGGAACTTCCTTACTAAAAGCCTAAGCCTAAACCAACGACATCACTACCATGGATGAAGCACTGTTTCAGCCGTCTGTGTCCTCTGTGAGAAACGATCGCCTGTCAGCAGTGATCGACTTTATCAGCACTCTTAATACAGCAGACGTGACTAAGTAAGCTTTGCATCGTGGGATACCTTAAGCGCGAAGATAGCCATCCAAAGTTTCCTAACCCCACCACGAGGTTATTAGTTCACCAACCAGAAGAAAGACGTTTTCGTGAAACTGTTTTAACAGAGTACGAGATCATATCAGAAACTGCTGACTTGCGCCTAGCTCGAGTGTGGTTTTGGACGTTGTTACCGGAAGCGAAGGTAAGATCTGTACTTATTATGTGTAGGTGCTAATTCAAGCAATTACTTGAAGTAAGGTGGCAGCTTATTTGAAGTTAATTACCAGTCATACAGTGAAAGCATTAATCTAACTCAGCTACACTAATGAACTGTGCTAATTAGACATACTTGACGCAGGAAGGCTTTCCTTTTGTGCTTTTTCTCTCTCTATCTACCATAAAAGCATTAAAGCCTAGTAAAAAAAAATTGTATCATAGCCATTCAAAATCATTTTAGCATCACATGTAGCAGCACTTGAGGTAGATTGAATTCCCAGAACAGCACCAAAGCCTGTGGAAAGCGATTTCATGTGATGAAATATTACATAAAATTTTATGACCCATGATTTTCGGCATGATGTTATTATAGAAATTCGTGATGGATCAATTTAGTCCCCATGTTGGCATGGCATTTTGCCACCAACTCTGTGTTCTGTCACGTTAACATAGACTACTTTCATTGAGGCCATCTAAACAGTGACTGCTGAATCCTCACAGTTCATTTGTTTAAAGTGAGCATTTTGCATGTTAAGAAAGTCCTAAACGTACATGAAAAAACGCACGGAAACAATTGGCATTCGGTAACCATACAATAAACTCAGGACGATGTCTGTCTATATATGTAAGCACGAATGTCCAGCGATAAAAAGATAAATCCAGACATTTCTTCCTAAGAAGTGTTGCCGTGTCACTTCATGGTTAGGTTTGCCCTAGCCAGCCGAATTTTTTGTGGCTCTTGAAATATTGGAGAAAGTTACTTTCTACCTTACCTCTCAATTATGTTTCAAACTGCTCATGCAGATATTACGGGAAGCACTCTGAAAAATATCAATTGCTCTAAATGATCGTGGCCTGATCTTTTTACTTGCTCTGCAAAGTTGGTATGAGACCCATAAAACAACGTAATGACCAGAACATGTTCATCTCTTAAAGGTGATAAACATATCTGACATCAGAATTACTGTTAGGATAAGATTCATAATGTTAATGTTTGAAACCAGGTAGCCTTTTCCCATCTTCTTTAGATGATCAGATCTGTTTCTTTTTAAATGTATCTTATCAGACAGTTTTGCCTGCCTTCATAAAGACAGGAAATTGTGTCTCCCTGACAACCAGGCATTGTTTCCTGGAGTTGCCAATATGAGCAATCAAGAAATATCTGTGGAGCTCTGAAATCCTTGTCGGTTGTTTGCGGCCATATCCTCAGGCAATGTAACATATAGGTTGTGCATGCGTAGATGGCTTGAATTGCCACGCAATTAAATTTAGGATATATTCTTTAATGGTGTTGCTTATTACGGCTTGCTTCTTGGGTAACTGCTTACGTAACTGGCATCATGACTCCTTATTGCTTAGCACGTACCATTTTCCAAGCACTTCTCAACTATCATGGGATTGATTGCAGAAAATCGTGTTTCGAAGTAGGACTATGATTATGTAGGCGTGCACCATTTGGTTATTTTGGTTTATTTCCAGCAGTATAAGTAAGGCAGAAGGTACCAACAGAAGGCAATCCTTTGCTCTTTTCGCCCTATAGCGATTGCATATTTTTTTTAACGGCTTGCACTGCGGTACATCAGTTGTTTTGAACGGTGCGTTTGGCGCACGAAGGGATACGAAGAGCGAGGCAAATGGCCAACAATTTGTTTGATATAGACAGCAATTCTGTGGCTGCCGCGTTGCCTACTGGCTACATCTACAAGGTAGAAGAGCTTAATGTGGAAAAGTTCTTCGTGAACTGTCTATGTCAATCATTCAAATGAGAGCGACGTAAATAAGTGGCTGGATGCATATCAGCTGCTTACCAAGGCGCAATGGAATGTCCGTATAACGTACCTCAACCTCACATAGCTCGCATTTCGTAAAGACTACGTGTGTCATCATTTTTCAAAATGCAAAGGTACAGGTGCATTTCTAAAGCGACCAGTAGCTATAAAGAAGCGGACAGGTTGCAAAGCCGAGATAAGGATTCGAGTTTTCAATAGCAAGAAGAGCTGACGCGTGAAGGTATATTGTCTTATATTAAACTGACATAAACGATTTATTTTAGTTTTTAATTTTGTCTTGTTAATTCCGAAATTTATTCACGAATGTGTTTCGACGTACGTTTGCTAGTGATGCGATTAAATACGTGGGATTAATGGCATGATTCGAGTGCGTCTGGTAGCACGCCTTGTACTACCTTCTAGGCTGGATTGCGCTGTTCCATCTCTTTTCATCAAAGTCACAATCATCCATTGCAGAATGCTGCTGCCTTATCATTTCCCCAGCCCGATAAAGCAATAAGACAGACGTTTGAAGGTTGGTTATTGCAACATGTTCACATATTGAAGTTATCCAGGCTTAACAAACATAATCGGACGCATGCAAAGATCACTTCAATCGGCGAGTACATTAGTGGATTGCATTCGGCCAGTAGAGCTAGTAGAAAAGGAATTAGGACCCCGAAAATAACTTTTATCCCCAAATGATCATTTATTTAGAGCATTTCCATAGTGGGATGGGCATTAGAGAGTCAATCAAGTTTCACAGAGACAAGATGGACCTTACTGAAGATTTTAAAGAGCGAGACCTAGCAGATGCGTCTCTCAACCCAAAATATCAGCAGGTTCGCTATTGGCAAGAGGTCTGGATAAAAGCTAATCTTGGACCAAGGAATGGCTGTGAAATGATCGATGTAAGCGATCAAACCGTCATTTATTTGTGTATTGTCTGGATTTACTGTAGGTAAAACCATGGCGCAAAGCTAACTGCATGTTTTTACTCTTTAAATTTATAATTGCAATGCAGTCCATAGCTTAGACTTCCGATAAATACAAATTTGTTTTGTTACTTGCTATCCCTTACAAGCTAGTGGCTCTTAGTCTGCTTCACAAAAATTCGCTGTATGACATTTCAGGTTCTAAATACAAAGCTTGCTATTTACGAAGCTGACGGGTGTCAAGTGTTGGTCGAGGACGAGCCTTTCGCTGTGTGTGTCATTACGCCACTTATGCTGCGATGTTATGGTCTACGAACAGCTGCCGAAATCTGCTTTGTAGATAGCCCTTCTTCGTGTGATGATCAAAATCATTCCGTCACGTTATGTTGACATCTCCAGCAGGAGCAGTACCATTGGCTGTCATGCTAACCCAGATAAATCTTTTGGCCTAAGTGAGATTCCCTAGATTCGGTAGTGCTTGCATACAAACGGTTTTGCCAATACGAATGTTTATTTGCCTTCGGATTTGTGATGATGAATGTATTCGTTGCAGGGTCGGTCTACGGAGGACTATGTAGGCGTATACTTCAGCTTACTGGCGGAGTGTGGGCAAAAATCTGTTTGGTGGCAATGTTGGTCCTGAGGTTTTCCTTGCGGACGACAGTGACGCGGAACACAAGGCATTAAAGCTGGTTTGGCCAGCAAGCAATATTCGACTATGCATGTTTCACGTCATGCAGGCTCATTGGCGCTGGCTGTGGGACAGTCATAATAACATCTGCAAGAACCACCGACAGGTACGTAAAACATGAGCCGGCCAACTAGGAGAGCCTCCACGCGGCGGTCGGTGGGCAAGCAGGGTATGTGACATATTTTTGTGGCTACTCTGTTTGGCGAATCTCCTACGAAGACCTAACCAGCACAGTACGACTTCGTCGTCCGCTGGGAAGGTCTTCAAGAAGAGTGTCTCCTGGTAACAGGGGACAGTGCGATGTCAGGTTCACGATCGTTGGAGCATCGACCATTAGTCCGAGCCTCCCTTTGAGGGCACGTATTGAGCTCTTTAGCTCCTTGAGAGGCTCCACCCATCCGATGACGTGCCTGTGTTGCTGTCACCGGCGATCGATGGACTGCGCATCCGGGGAAACTCCTGGCTCTTCAACACCAACCTAAAACATGCCACGGGTCATAAGATAAGCTATAGTTTCATGATGAGAGGTTTACAAGGTCATTCTATTGCGCTTTGCATTACATATCTTTTATCTTCTGTTTTTATAGATCCTCATTGGAGAAGTGAGGACGATCCTGGTCTCAATCGTACAGGAGGAGGCTTTTGCAGCATTTAAAGCTGCTTTTTCATCAGCCACAGCACGGCAGTATCCTAATTGGTGCGCACGGTTAAACAAGTACTGGGATCGACGTGATTTGCAGTGTCTGGCGTGGCGATCACCTGCTCATCGGGGCCATAACACGATCAATTACAGCGAGCTGGCTGTTCGCGTCTTCAAAGACATCGTGCTCTCTCGAGTGAAGGCTTACAACCCTGTGGCACTTGTTGTGTTTGTGTGCAGCATTATGAACAAATATGTCAGCAGGCTTCTACTTTTTGCTCATTCTCGCTTGTCTGCCCCACGTCTTCGTTTTAACAAAATGGAGAAGAAGGTAGCATGCTGCCTGGCAGACGATATTCTTCTGTTCTTTCTGCGTTCCGCTTTCGCCAGGCGTGAAATTGCTTTTTTCTGTGTCGCTAAGAGCAGCCGCAACGCAGCCGCCTCGTCATTGTTGCTCCCGTTTATTGCCTTCCACATTCTTCCGGCGTCCTTACGCAGCTCTTGTAACTTCCATCGACGTCTAGATAGACCCTCTTCATGCACCTTCCCAGATGATGGAATCTCTCGCTCTTTTGTTCCAAATCATGCCTTTCCATAATCACTCACGACCTTGGCCAAAGCTTCTGCCCTCTGTACAGCTGAGCCTCGAAGAATAACTAAACCTACCGTAACATCGTCCTCCATTGCTTTCCACGCTGCCTTGTCTTTTGCACTCGGCCAATTAATAATCACTCGGCTCCTCGGCGATTCAGATTCAGGTTCTCCTTGGGCACTGTGGTGAGTTTCCGGGCCCAGATTAACCGGCGTCTTACAGGGTTCCCCCCAGCGCTGAACTTCCCCAGCCGTTCGGCCACACGATTTCTTAGTTTGATGGATCTTCTTGCCTTTGCTAGAAGCAAAGGTCGTCCACATCCTTCACACATATTCTGACCTCCAGAGTCTCGTGATTCTTGTACGGTCCGTCCATTATCCGCAAATATCTCAGTTTCATCAATAGTAGCAAGTCATCATATTTACATCCACACAAGTGGCATGCCGACTGCCGCACTCCCGTGGATGCGCCGGGGGGTTACTTATTGTTCCAGGATTGCCAGACTTTACCGGGCGCGACCCCCAAATGCCCAAAGGGGCATTCCACTGTTGCAGTACACGCATGGCCAGCACCCATACGGCCAATTTGCACTGTTATAACCCGATCGTGCACAACCGCTTTCTTTATTAGCGCAAGCCAGGGCGGACAGCTTACGCCCAGCAAGACTATCCTTGCAGTCATCCTTCTTCCAGGGATGTCACTGGAAACCAGAAACAATAATGTGAGAACATGGGAAGAATCCATGCAACCCAAGGACCTGGGTCATCAGATGTGCGCCACTGGTCCGGAGATTTTGACCCATTAAGCACAGAATCTCTCACAGTGGTGGGTCCGCAACAGCTATAAGTTGTTGCGCCCAGGTCCATGTGGTC
>QQSS02151181.1:0-15696 GCA_003687565.2 Craspedacusta sowerbii | reverse complement strand
GATAGATAGATAGATAGATAGATAGATAGATAGATAGATAGATAGATAGATAGATAGATTGATTGATTGATAGATAGATTGCAGAGAAAGACATTTCCTTTAGGTGGAAATTCTTACTTTTCGACTATGATTTTCGAAACGTCGTGCGTTTGATTCTTCTTTATTGACAAGCTCGATTGTGGTTGTCCGAGATTCTTTTTCAACTTCACTGCGCTTAGCAAAGTCTTCGCGGTTGAAAGTGTCTATACTGTTCGGAGTAGCGTCATCTTCAGTGACCTCCTTTGCTCGAGTTTTTGGCTCATGCACAGGTGAGCCATCTTCTTTGGGTTTTGGTAACTCATCATTGTCTTTAGGCTTCGGTAGATTTCCACTCTCGATATCATCGTCAAATGATGAGTAATTGCCTTTTGGCGCGCAGCAGTTTCCACACCACCCTCCGCAGCATTTGCCACAGGCATCCCCGCCGCAAATTCCGGGACAGCAGCGCGGCAGCCATAGCCAACAACACCAAAGAAGAACAAATAACAAAATGAGTGCAAGTAAAAGCCAAAGTATCCACCACGGAAAGTCATCTCTGAGCGCTGGTGGATTCGTCGGAGCTATAAGACATGGGCCTAGCACACTTTCTTGCATCTCCGCAACGGGATGACAGCTATCTTTCATGTACTCTATAAATTTACTGGAGCTTGTCCCATCGGAGTTTATAAACTTTGATCGCATGGCTACTCGCGTGCTGTTGGGACAAGTGCTGTTGCTCCATTCGGCGTATCCCCACTTTACAGAAGTCTTGTTGCGGGCGAATACGTACGGTGCTATCTCTTGAATGTAGACGCTGCTTTTCGGCACGTTTGAATAGGATGCAATTCTGCTGTGCATCTCGTGTAAGCAAGAACAGTTGCTCATCAGATTGCCATGTTCCTGATCTATAATCATTATTAGCAGCCAGTTGAGCGTGGTCAGTTGATTTATAATGGTGGTTGTCATCGTTTTGCGATGGGTTCCTCCACAGGCGTCTTCGACAACTAGCCTGTATTCGAATTGCTGTTTCGTTCTTAGCTTCTCGTAATCTGCAAATGACAGCAGTCCGCATATGGCTTGCTCTTGGTACGCGGTACGCAACCACCACTCCTTTGAAAATGGTTGCATATTCTGGTCCGTTAAATACACCGTCAGGTTTCGAGTGTCTCCATCTTCCACATCCTGATAGGCGTTAGCAGGGATTATATAATAAAAGGACCAGCCGACGTTGAAGAACATTGTGGGAAGGTCGTTCTTTTGTTCGGGATTTTGGTTGACCAGACAGCTCCCGCTATATGCATATGAAACATCAGTGATCGTAAATTCAGGTTTGAAGAAGTTTATCAGACCAGATGGGTTTTTTATAAGATCATTTTTCTTTTTAATGTTTATGCAGTCACATGGTACGTTCCGGAACTTGCAGAAACTCCACTTGAAAGAAATCTCTGGAGCAACTTGTATCGCAAACGACACGTCATTGACGTTATAATCATTGAAGTAGGCTTTTATCTTTCTCATGAGTTCTATCTCCTGTCGCACGTACGGTTGTGTTGTTGGCAATGCGGTCTGTCCGTTAAGCGTCAAGACGTGTGTCAGCTGAGGTACATCTCCAAGCACATTCACGTTGATCCGTATCGATGCTTGCAATTTGTCCGAGTCCACAGCTACGAGCGTGTACGTATACAGCCGCTGAACGGTTGATGGATCGGTTGTTGTTCGTGGGTAGCCATATATTACCCTTCGAGATTTGTCGAACTGCAACCATTCTTGCAATCCAATGGCGGTGCTTAGTCCCCTGTACAGGGTCAAATCTAGATTCTGTGCGCCACCATCCTTGTCATCAAGGAACAAGTCGTTATCAAGTTGAACATTGACTTCGTTACAGAAGCTCACGTTCAGATTAAGCTCGGGCATCTTAGGAACAGGTGGCACGATAATGCAATCGTTTTCTTTGTATTGGGTGACTTCAATTATTAGATTGCCGTCTTCAAAGCATGTTTTGAACTGACTGTTAATCGAGCTGGCTGTAAATAGTTGAGTCTGAAGAGCGACGATCGCCGCAGCGTCGCACGGCGAGTATGTGACATCGCAAAAACCCCAGGAGTACGTCACCAGAGTCCCGGACCGTCCGAACGATAACGAACTAAGCGAGTCGGATCGTCTTACGAGACACTGCAGAAGCTTCGCTCGATATTCCCAAAGATAAACAGAGTACGGCAAGACGTACGGAGTTTGAACGGTCATTGTTAAATAGTAACCAAATGCTATGGTCTGACCCGTCAGGACAATATTGAAGGTTATATGCGCCGTCTGTTTGCAAGCATCCTCTGCCTGCAGGCGATACTCGTACGTTCCTCTGCTTGTCGTTGTTAGTGGCGTTACGTAGAGAGCGTAATCGGCTGCAAGCCTGTATAAGAAAGCCCAGTTAGTACTTGGCACTACGGCGCCGCTACGATCCAACAAAGTGTAGGTCAACGCTTGGTTTACGCCATTTTGAGTGTCAATAAACAAGTTGGTCGCTAAATCTCTTTTCAGAGCCGTGCAGAATGTAACTGTTATAGGGGCGATGGCCCCGATAGGTATTGGTGGAGTGTCGATCTGGTAAATTCTAGCAGAATCTCTTCGAACAGCGTTAACATTTATCGACGTTTGGGCTTGCATGAATGACCGAAATCCGCTCGTTGGCAAACCAGCGCTCGTCCAGATGGTTGCCTCGTATGACTTCAAGATGGTCTCCTCGCTTGGACATATGACATTCGTTACAGAGCAATTGAACCAGCGCATCAAGAAGGTTTCTGGCGTCGACAGAGACCCGGCAAAATCAAACAACCTCAAATTACCGAGTTGGACGTCGTTCAAGCCAAGATAACTCAGAACTGCCCGTAGAATGCGTAGCTGCATTTCGGCATACCCTGTTGTGGATGGAAGACTGCTGACAAAACTTAATTCCAGGACGTAGTATGCGGTGGGTGCCTGCGTGACTGTTACGGTCAGTGATGAAGTTGCTGATAGGCCCGACGTCTGGGACGTTACTACTAGCTGAAACTTGTATATACCAGATATTGCTAGAGGTGGAAGTGCGATAATCTCTCGAGTTCTTGCGTCATAATATATCCAAGAATCTCTTGGCAGTGGGTCTCCGTTCGCGAGCTTGATTTGCAACAGCAATCGACCACTGAGGTTGCCATCCTCGCTGTCCGTCGCCAGGTCGGCGCGTACGACCACTTTATAGATACCGCATGCTCCGACAAGAATAGAATAGTCTTGTATGACTGGTGAGCTGCGGTTGCAGCTGCTAAAGAAATTGGTTATGGAATATCCGGCGGGGAATGCTCTTAAAAAATTCGGGTTTATACCCCCCAAGCTACTAAACAGGAGTTGGTTCACTTGTGACACAGCTGTGTTGGTGCAATCCGTAGGCAAGGAGCAATTCAACCAAGTTAAGGTGAATTGGAATGGCACAGGAGAGATTCTGATAAACTCCACAAGTTGCAGACGACTGCTGCTGGCATATGAGTTCATCGCTTGCCATATCTTATCAATGAAGTAGACATCGGGCTGCTGGCTGCTCTCGCTGGTTTGGATGCTCAGTGTGTACCGTGGCCCGCTAGTAACTGGTGTGCCGGTAATGCGGAGGTACTGAAAATATCTCGCAATTAGAGTATTGTCTGGACGGCTGTAAACATCTCGCCTATATGCGTAACCCTTCGGAGGCTGACTTTCCCAATCGGCGTTCTTTGGGAATCCCACAACTTGATAAAGGGGTTCGCCAAACACGTAGAACCAGCTGTTAAGAGGTATGGGTTGAGAGCTTAGGTCGGTGAATACGGGATACAGCGCCGCCTTTACTTGAGCAGTTGAATAACCAAATACGGCGTCCAGATCGATCTTGGTTGCTGAGCATAGTGAAACGTTATTGTAAAGCTCTACTTCATTTGCTTTAATTTGGTCCTGATTGCACCAATTAATGTACTCCCCTATAGTGCCAAACAAAAGTTGAACATTTCCCACAACTGCAAGTCCGGCAGCTCTTATCCAGCTCAGTATGTCGGTCGACTGAGCAAGCAGTAGATTATAGGCAGCGTTGAAGTCCCCTGCGTCGCACTGGCTGCAATAAAATATCCTCAGGCGCAGTGTTGGCCCTATGAGCGCCGACGAAAGGTACCACCCTCCATTCAATTGGTATTGGGTGATCGTCGGGTAGGCAGTCAGTCGGTTTATGTACTGAAGATGGATGTCCAAAATATTCTGATCGCTCGAAGGCGTTGGGATCATAAAGGATATAGATCCTGGAAGAACCCGCTGCGGCACTTTGGCTCCATTTGTTGTGTTTCGCCTTATCTTAATCACGGTCCTGGCGGTGACGCTTTGGTTGTTCTGGTTAATGGCCTTTAATCCAAATGCATAGCCACCCTGAGGTTCATTGAGTATAGTGGAATTATAAACAAGTCCGTAGATTTCTTTAGCCGCGTTCAGCTTTATCCAGGTCGAAGGCAGCAAGGGCTCTCCATTCTCAAGAAGGAGCTCCAGTCGCAAGCTATCCGCGCCATACTTTTTATCTTCAAATATTTCTGACGGAAACAGCTTGATTCTGAACGCCCCGCAATTAGAAATTTCGAATTCGACAGCTTTTATCACCGTTGGTGGCAAAGGCTCCGGTGGAATCAGGCACCTTGTCGAAACGGAATAGACTCCGGTAAAGTTAAAGTCAGTGCGCATAAATTGTTGGAATGCTTGCGATACAGAAGACACGCCGCCATTCCGAATGATGAACATGGAACTCAAGACCGAGTTTACTTCTCTCATATACACGTCTGTGGTGATATAGTTTCCAAGGATGCTCAGCCATGTGCAGTTTGTCCAGGTAATCAACAGGCTCCTTTCGTCGCGCTTAAAAGACTTTACCAGAAACATTTGCATGTTAGACTTAAGATACGACGCCATCTTTGTTAGCAGAGCTTGAATTAGATAAACATCGGCGTACGACGGATTGGCTCTGTACTGAAATTCCAAGGTAATTTGGCACACCCTAGGTAAGAGACTGTTGAGCTCCTCATAGTCGGCAAACGTGTATTGAACAGAGCTTATGGCGCTTTGACCGGATCTAGGATGTGTGGCCACGTACTGGTATTGCATGCTGCCAGATACTTGCTCCCATATCGCAACGCCAAATGCGGATTGACCTGATGCTTCAAATTGTATCCAAGAACTTAAACTGACGGCTTGGCCACTGATTGTTCTCATTTGGACGAAAAAGTTTCTAGAGGTTAAACCCGAGTTGTCTGTGAAGCACTCTTGAGGCAAGAGTATTGTAAACCATCCAGAGCAGATAACAAGTTCTTGGTCACAACGCCCAGGTACTATCGGCGGAGTTGGTGTGACTGGGCACCGACTTCCGTCAATAAAGACGTAGTTTAAATTGAATTCTGGCTGCAAAGCAGCTATCAGCTGACTCCTGGGCGTTGGGAAATACTTCACGGCCTGAAGCCTACTATATAATTGTTCAATGCCAGCGGACGTGCACGGCAAAGAGCACAGCGAAAATCGAAGAGTATTCTGGAAAATAAAGTCACGAACTAAGACGTCATTGGTGGTCCTTGTGGAGTCGATAAACATGCCAATTTTATCCGTGAGTGCCGCTAATACTTTAGCGGAGGCCGCTGAGTAACTAAAAGTCGTTGTGAATCCAAAAATGACTTCATGCTGGACTTCTGGCACAGCGTATAGCGTCCGCACGATGTATTCAATGGTGGCCTTACGACCAGATTGATCTGTGGCGACCAGAAGGTATCTGTAACCACCTTGCGGCTGATTGCCTTTAACGTCTGACGTCAGCGAGCCATAGGCAAATTTGTTTTGGGGATCTGTCGAGTCAAGCTGCCACCAATTTGACAGGGAAATTGGTTTCCCTTGTAAGTCCGTGAAAGACAACTCCAAGTTGTTTATATTGCCGTCCCTGGCATCTTTGAATAAATCTTTGTCAAAGAACTCTTTAGTTAGCTTGCATGGCTCTGGGTATACCGTTATGGAGTCGATGCTTGGAACTGGAGGGGACTCGATACAGTTAAAACTTGCGGATATGGAAACGATCGCAAACCACGACGCCATGAAAGAAGAAAACTCCTGCGTTATTTGGTTGGTTGCAACAGAAATTATTTTTGAAAATATTCTGTTAAGCGCTTCCCTGCTTGACTCTGAGAGACCCTGCTTAGCTTCTTCGTACGTTGCAAACTGAAAGGAGCAATTGCTCCACTGAAGAAAGTAGCGGGTCTCACTTATTCGATAGAATTCTAAAATCTTGATCTTAATTTGCTCATCTTTGTAGTATTCCTGAATTTTCAGTACTACTTCCCATAAGATGTCAATGTCAGCAATAGAAGCGTACGAAAACTTGGTCTCAAATGTCATGGTAATTGGACAATCTGCTGTAAAAGGGAAGTTATTGATTTTGACAGTAAATGAGGATGTGGTCACTAAGTTAGCACTATTCCGTGCACTTAGACGATACGACGATGACTGAATCCGCTCAAACTGAGACGCTATTGCAACAGCATAAAGTTGAAACGATGCAGAGTTGAACTGTATCCAGGAAGACCGCGACACGGCGTTACCATTTCCATCCACCAACTGAACGTTCAGACGCTTTGCGTCGCCATCAAATCGGTCAAAGAAGACGCTGGCTGCAACGTCGTAGGTAAACAACTGGCAGTACGTCGGCTGTGGAGGGTTCAAAGGGTCCGGAGGAAAAGGTGGGCTTGGTGTAGGCACACAAGAATCGGATAGACGATAAACTCTTGCCATGTCGTACAAAGGCTTGAACTGGTTGACAAACGCCGCCTGAATTTGACCCGTGATGGGATCGTGAAGTTTTTGTGTTTGCAAAAGAACGCTGGATTGGCACGCTTCGTTATTGCAGGTCGTCCAGGAGAGAATCCTCGAGGTGGGCAGGCCGTTTCCGCGTTGAAAAGACAGCAGTTTTATGTTTGAAAGCTGCAAAGAATAATAGGAAGCTGTTCGTTCCATGAGATCCACCCTTTGGTATGCTAGATTTCTGTTCGATGCCCCGTTATAGCGAACTTCAAAAGTAATCTGGAATACGGAATCTGGGGGCACGGGACCGACTTGCCTTAAAAACGTAAGGGCCAGTTTTGCTTGTTTTCCTCCGGTGTCAGTAGCAACTAGATGGTATAAAAACGAAGGGGTCGAAGAGGAGCGAAGAAAGTCGTCTGCAGCAGCCACTATTGTTTTCGAGACTTGATCTACATTGGCCCAGTTGTCTAAAAACACAAAAGCGCCAGAGGCGGTTTCCATATGCAAGGCAAGAGTGTGGGCGTTTCCATCTTCGTAGTCATAGAAAAGACCAGGATCAAATGCGTATTTCATGGCTCCACACAGCGGAACAGCCAGCTGAATGGGCGAGACATTCGGCGGAACCACAGGCGGTAAATTGGAGCATCGACCCGTGAATCTGGTCGTTACGGACCGCACCGTGTACTGGCTTCCGAAAGCAAAGCCAAATGCGGCTACCCAAGACTGTCGATCACTAGAAAATAACTTCATCAGAACTTTGGTGATGAAGCCATTATAATCTATCTGGTACGAAGTCGATGTCAAGCTGTAAGAAGCTGAGCAATAGCTCCATCTAAAGAGGATGGTTGACGCACTTTGTCGTTCGTAGTAGACGACAGCAACGCTGTCGCCTTGCGTGAATCCGAAGTACTGCTCCAACCGCTCCTTGATAATGCGCATGACACTGACGGCGCTTGAAGTCGTATCAGTTGTTTGGAAGATCGTTTCAATGTGGCACTCGTTAAAAATATCATACGGCCCAGTAACGGTAAACGTCACGGGGAGCAATGCCGAAAGTGACGTCGCGTCGGTGGCTTTCAAGTAGTACGTGAACGACTGACTCTGTGACGTCATCAAAGACGTCATGATAACCGCTTCGATGGCTTGAGTTGTCGAGATTTGGATCCAGGAGGATGACGTGACGCTACTGCCCGTGGCGACGGCATGCAAAGTAAGAGTCAGTGAGCGCGTGTTACCCTGTTCATCGTCTTTGAAGGTGTCTGGAGGGACCAGGTACGAATAAACGCCGCACAGAGGTAGCGGTTGCACTGGAATTTCAATGATAACCCTCGGTGGGGTCGGGCCAGTGTTGCAAGGAAAATCTATCTCAGAGCCGCCATAGTTTATGGTGAACTCTGGTGCCATGGCGTTAAGAAAACGGGTGGTTGGAAGGGTACTCGTTCCGAAAAATGCAATCGCAAGGGCTTGCAGCGAAGCCTTGTCGCAAGGATTATAGGAGATCGTGCAGTCCGCAAACTTTATCTCCCTGATCGTCGACGATACCTGAGCGTAGGAGACGAACCCGACGCGCCTCGAGCTGGTGGCATTAAGAAATAGTGATAGCTTTTCCGAAAATCTTAGAAATTCCCTCACGCGACTTGAGAACTGATTTGAGCGGGATAACGAATACTCAAACTTAAATATGTAGCGCGGTTGCGATGGCAACGATGGAATGGAAATGACAACAGTGACATCGGCAGTAAAACCCGATCGGTCTCTTGCACGTAGAATAAACGATGTCGGGTTCGACTGGTAGGCTAAAGCTTCACCCCTTAGAAAAAAGATTAGAACTTGCTGTTGGTTCGAGTCGAAGTTTATCCATGGGATATTAGCAATTGAATCTCCGTTACTTTGCATTAAGCTTAGAGCCAGGGAACGCGTGTTACCATCTTGTGCATCGGTGAACATGTTTTCAGGGACAAGTTGAGAATATCCGCCACATAGCTCAATAGCAATATTCCAAGTAGGCTGGGCAGGAATCGGTGGATCAATTGGACCGTTACACGCAGGATCTGTTTGCATAATGATGTCGTTTAAAATGAAGTCCTTTGAGAGCGCTTGCGCAAGGGCAGGGACAACCGCATTGCCGGTCTTCATCCGACGAAAAAACATGTCTGCAGCATTGTTGTTGCAGTTGTTTGGAAGACTGCAAGAGCTCCACACAAAGGTCACCTGATTGGTACCGGACTTTTGATACGATATAATATTTACTTCAGGTGTGACAAAAAAGCTATTGACATAAGTTGACAGGTAGTACTTTTCTACGAAGTCCTCTCTTAGAGCATTCCTCGCTTTAAGGTACATAAATATTTTGTAATAAACTTGGTTAACTGAGCCTAAAATTTTTATATTCCACGGGGCGTCGACGTATAGTTGTTCCGAGTCGAAAGCTCTTATCGTAATTTCATAACCCCCTGGGGGTTGATTTTGGAGGACTGCATTGTTAATCGCCATAAGAATGTGATTGTCTACTGTCGAATATATCCACATGTTTTCTGGATCAACGGGTCTATTGTTTATCAAATAAACCATCAAATTCAAATTAACTCCATCCTCTTCGTCCAGAAATGTGTCTTGAGGAATTCTGTACTCTTTCGTAGAGCAAGTCTGAACCGATAGGTTATCAATGGCGCGAAATTGTTCAGGTGGAGTGTTGTTCTTCTGACACGGCCCCTGACGAACAAGCCTCAGCACCTGCAGCCTTATCGAATTTTGCAGGGCTGCTGCGTATGCACTTGAGTAGGTGTTTGATGCTTCATCGTACACCTTAGCGCGGATATAACTTATTCCTGTTTCGTCGCACGGATCATACTGGAGCGTGCACGAAGTGGCACGCAATGAGAATGTGGTGGATGTCGGTGATGGACGGTCAAAGGACATCACGTAGATATCTCTCCCCGATGCATATCTCAAGTACGCACTTGTCGATACGTGGTATTGATGGATTATAGTCGCGACGGGTGGTACTGCAGTCGATGCCGTCCATGTAGCTGTTATCTCCATGTAAAACCCGACTCTAGGAGCTGGGGAATTTATTTGAATGCTTACCGGCGTGGCAATACTTTTGCCTCGTCTTGTCCAAGCTCTTAGCGTAAAGACGGTCGTCTGTGGAAAGCTGTTTTGTATGATTGCCCCTGCATAAGGTGTGACCGTCAATGTTTGGGTACTTGAATTAAAATAGACCCAACTGTTGACAGATATCTCCGAGCCGTTGACATGGACAAGTGTCAGCGTAAGCTGTCTGGTTTCTCCATCTACTTCATCGTAAAAAGTGTCACTTGGAATGAGGTACTGAATGGCGTTGCAGAAACTCGCCAAAACCGGTGGAACAGGTCTTCGAACCTGAGGTTCATACGTGCAAATGCCATCATAGACAAGCGTCATGGTTTGAATGTTGAACGCGGAGAGAGCCGCACGAAAGGCACTGTGGATTGTTCCGCTGACTTCTCTACTACTTTGAACAGTCGACTGTGAAAACAACCGACTTATTACGAAGCTAATTTTCGGATTTTCACATTCTGTTGTAGATATGGTAGAGTTAGTCCACTGAATTGTGAGATCAGACGAAATGGTTGTTGTTGCTGAATAGTACGCTACCGTGCCAATAGAAATGGCATCGCCAAAGTACTGTTCAATATCAAGACGGAGCTTTCTAAACAGAATAGTGAAACTTGCCCTCAAGTCAATCGAGTTTGAGGAAAATGTCATTGTTATCGAGTGGCTGGGCACAGTGGTTGGGTACGAGACAATTATCTCAAGCAATTGGTCTGCAGTTTGTTCCTTGATGTCAGCAGCCACAAGTCGAAGATTGAGAATGAATCCAGTGAGCTGAGTGGCGGCACTTCTGTAAGCGACGATCTCTAGGCTCTGCGTCGAGGCGTAAAACTGAACCCAGAAAGTATTTGAAATCTCCTGATAAGTTGACGTCAGGAGTTTCAACTTTAAAGCTCTGGTGTTGCCTTGCTCGTTATCCAAA
This sequence comes from Craspedacusta sowerbii, assembly GCA_003687565.2. Taxonomy (NCBI): domain Eukaryota; kingdom Metazoa; phylum Cnidaria; class Hydrozoa; order Limnomedusae; family Olindiidae; genus Craspedacusta; species Craspedacusta sowerbii. The sequence goes on along the minus strand of QQSS02151181.1, from coordinate 4,853 downwards.
AATGTGTCAGCGGGCACTTGGAACAAATATGTTAACTGTATATTAACGGGAAGCGGACCCCATTTCTTGTTCAAGAAAGGTGGGTCGTCCTTAGCGCAAGGCCCGCTATAGGATTCCTCAAAAAATGGGGAGCTGAAATCGGGCAACAAGTTACTTACAAATCCAGCCTTCCAGGTATTGTCCATGTTCTTTAGTTTACTCTTAAACTCTTCTAGCCCAATTACGTCACACGGGTTGTAACGGAGCAAACAGTTGCCAAACAAAATTTGGGTTCGTCCATCCGACGTTCGGGATAAACTCAACGCTCCAAAACTTCTCCCACCATCGCCGAGGTAAGTGCCGACTTTTGTTCCAAGAACGAATATTGGGTTTCGTCCTTCGTTAGCCGCAGATAAAGAAAGCTGCGATCGCATGGTGATCACGTAGCCGATAAGACCAGTTGTTCCGGTTAATACAACCGTGATGGTTTGCGAGGCCCTCAACTGACTCCTGTCTTGCGCCGTCAAAATAAACTGTTGCTGTCGCGAAAACAAAGGGGTGTCTAGTGACTCAACTAGTGCTCCAAAAATTGTTTGCGTTCGGCCGTCAAATTGTATCCATGAAGTTTCTGCTAGAGGCACCCCATCTGTGCGTGTCAGAGTGAGTGTTAGATTCCTTGTATTTCCATCTTCTTGATCTTTGAAAGCATTCTGTGGAATCAAGTAAGTAAATAATCCACAAAACGAATACCTTTGTTCCGGAATTGGCATGTCAACAGTAGGAGGGTTAAGACCGCAGAAGCCAGATGCTGCCTCGGTTATGCCAGTGATCTGCAGGATTCCACCCATCAAAGCTTTTATGGCGTCGCGAAGTTGCCTTGTGCCGGGAACAAACATGAACGAACGCAATTCGTTGATGATGTTGAAATTACATGCCTCCAAAGGCATCGTGCAAGGAAACCAGGACATGGTTGCAGCAGCATTTTGGCCGGTTAGCGAGCTAATTGAGTAGTCCAATACGCAAATCCTCTTCTGCCAGGATACGCCGAAGAACTTCCACAGCTCTTTTAATATCTGGATCACCTGGAAAGCGTACGATCTGGCGGCTATAGTGAAAATTTGCATCTGAAATGTGACTATGTAAGAGCGCACTGCTTGACCTGATGGTCTGACTATATATTCGACCGTCACTCCTCGTTGAAGTGAATCTTCAGCTCTTAAGTTGTATATATAATAACCGCTAGCATCGACGTTTACAAACGCCGTGTTCATGACTACGATGTAAATGCTCTGCACAGATCTTTCTTCGTTAAAGTAAACCCACGACGATATTGGAAGCTCCGATGTGAAACCTCGCAATCTCAGCGTAACTTTGAGTTTCGTGGTGTTCCGACCATCTTCTTCATCCCAAAACAAATCATAGGGCAGTTGCATTTCAAAGACATCACCCCAGACTATAGTTCGTGGTCCAAAAAAGCCTTGTTCAAGATAATTGATGTTTACCAAGTAGGGTGCTGTGTTGATTCTACATGTCGACAGCGCTTGAGAGGAGAATTCCAAACTGGAAAAGCTAGGCCCAAGCGCCGCCTGGAGACCAGGGCTGGTATATAAACTCTTTAATCTCTCGATTGCTACGAAATCACACGTGGCTGTAGGCAAAGAAGTGTTGAAGAAGATCAGCTGCATTCTCCTTGCGAATGACAACAAAATGATGTCATTCAGTTGCATGTTGATCTGACTGACACCAAGGTGGGATTTGATCGCAGAAAAGAGAGCGTTCATGGTCTGTGCGTAAGAGGTGAACGATGCTGAGTAGACGAAAGCTAAAGTAAACTGATAGTTGTAAGTACCTGCAGATGGGGCGTTGTCTAGAACAGAAACGAAAAAGGTGTCATTGACTGAGCCTCCGTTTAAGACACTTGCTTGAAGAACAAACCTATACTTCGTCCCAGCTTTCAGGTCGTTACTCCACGGTATGCCGTAGATGACTCCCTGTGCGCTGTCCGCGTGCAGCCAGCTTGACGTCTTCCACAAGTCCCCGACTGCATAGACGATCGTGAAGACTAGACTCGATGGTGAGACTGCATCTATGGTATCCTGCGTAATCACATACCGAAATTCGCTACCCCACTGGTAAATCAAATCGCCGATCGGTTTTCTAACAATCGGGGTCTGGCACTGCGTTCCAAGGACCGAGAATACGTTATTTGTATCGAATCCCAATCCTTTGAGAAGAACCTGGAAAGCTGTCATGAGCCCACCGGTTGTGGAGACAACTTTCGATGAAACCGACTTGATAGTGGTGTAGTCACAGGTGGCAGACAACGCCTGGGACACTGTCCAGCTTAGTTGCCAAGGGTTTGAAGCCGAGAATCCATGCACTATTATCGAGGACGCAGGTATTTGCAAGTAGTTTGATACACTTGACAAAAAAGCGTTTATGAAGCCAGTAAACGTGGAAAATGTTGGCTGGACTGGTGTTGAATGCGTGTATATGATTCCCGGAGCTAAACTTGAGTAACCATCAAAGTTGATGACAAACGCCTGGAAGCTCTCTGCTAGGAGCTCAGTAACAGCGACGAGACGAAAGGAATATTGCAACTGCCGAGCGCCTAGGCTATAAACAGCTACGATGTCCATCACAGCACTCCTTCCCAAAACATTGCTGCTAAGGGCAATCCATGGAAAAGATGTAATAGGACCGCCACTTGCGTCTTGAAGCTTCAATGTGATGAGCATTGAGCTTGTAAATATATTAGTGGGTATGGGATAAGATAGCCGCGTTCCGATACGGACTGTTATTGGTTGTATGGCTTGCCCGATAGTTGCCGGATCCGGACTCAGATAGCTGCAGGCGTCTCGGAATATCTCTGCAGTAGAAGCAGCATTGTACGCATCCTTAAAAATGTTAAGATATGCCTGTCGGCTACTCCCAATGACCCGTTCTCTAAACGCGTTTATGGTTTGCACGTTGCATCCACTAAAGGCAAACGTGTTTGTGCTCCAAACCAGTCTTATACTCGTTACTCCGTTTGCACGAGTCACTTGGTACTGCTCCGAGCGTATGTGGTCGATATTTGAGATCTCTTGTTGGAGATAATTAAATATCGTGTCGTGGATAAGACTGAGCACAAAGGCGTCTAGATAGTTGAAAACTGAAGACAACTGAGAGGTGAGATCTAAAGACATGGCATAATAGGAGAGCCGAGGTTGCTCGGTGTTGACATTGAACTCCATACGCACATCCCACGAATTGTCGTCTTTGTCAGAGCCTCGCAATGTAAATACGTATTGATTGTTTGCGTCTCTACCTTGATACACGCGCTGATTAAAATAGCCGAACAGAACAACACTATCAGGCATTAGGACAACCCAATTGTCTTGAGGGATCGGTCTTTTGTCAAGCGTGAGTAGCTGCAAGCGTAACTTGGCTAGGTTTCCGTCCTCTGGATCAGTTATAAGATTTAGTGGCAGCGAATGCTTAAACCTATTGAGATCACCTGAAATTGTCAAAGCGTATTTTTCCGCACCTCTTATACTGCTTTGAGATGTTACGACACCGCTCCTAGAACGAGATTACGATAAACGTCTTTGAACATAGTCGAAAATAACAAGAGCACTCGCAAGAAGCTTGCCTCTGAACACAGCAAGTCAGTTTTATCTACGAAGAATCAGTGCTAGCGGAAGCATGCATCCAAGGATGGGTAGAAAGACTCTAATAGAATTCAGGCACATGGAAAAATTTTAACTACTATAAGGTACAACCTACAAAGGGCCCACTGAAGAGAGGTTCGAGAAACAATCCAAAAAGGAAACACCTACCACATGAGCAATAAAAAGATTCCTGCTTCCATTTGCCGTATCCCAATGCCACAACAGGCAAAGGGTGTCATCAGTATCTAGAGTAACTTGCTCCAACGAAAGCGAGGCGTAATTTCCCTTGCACTTACATTTTACGACTCATGCCAGCAATAAACAATGTCAAACTTACGCAACGACATTTTCTCATGACGTAACACGGCTGCTTGAGCAGATCATACAATGATATGGTTGGCGTAGCTGCAGTAACTCATGCAAGAACTAATTCAAAAATATTTCCGGCACAGAAGCTCAAAAGAACAAGTTCAGTTCTAGAAATCGCAACAGCGCTAACATCTTTCCGCAAGTCCCAAGAATTGCCTTAGCTCATGCGGGATAATTTATGCGATCAATTCGGGCTCTGAATTAGGTATGCTGGAGGCTGCTTCTTTGCAAGGCGGTCTTGAATATGGCATTGATGCTAGCATTGAAGCAGTGCAACGACCTTAATTATTAGAAAGGAGACCTGTTTTAAGCAATGCTCGGCAACGATATAGGTCAATCGTAGGAGCAGGCGACTTGGCGTCCCTATGCATAATTAATGAAAAATAATTACATAGCCCGCGAAATCAATGAATTGCGATTGAGGGAAAAAGCTGCGCCATTCTGTAGCGACCGCAGAGATGCTTGCTGATGAAAGTATTTAAGCTCGGCTAAATCCCGATCAAGTAGCCAGTCACTTACTTGACGGCTGAATTGTCCACTGACAAGGTAGTTCTACATAGGCTTGGGGCGAGACCATTGAAAGGATCCCACACGCTGAACTCCAGTTCGTTTCCTGGAAGCATGCTTCTCAGAGACGTACTCCCTGGGAATGCACGGTGAGCTCTTGGCAGAAATCGCGATGTTGTTGCCGCGAAAAAACGAAACAGATGAAAGCACTAGTCATTCGCGCATGCGCGACGATCAGTGTAGTCAACAGCAAGATTGTAATCGCCAAACAAATACATACATACATACATACATACATACATACATACATACATACATACATACATACATACATACATACATACA